>MU736450.1:4524-29154 GCA_026770625.1 Nicotiana glauca
GTTCCTTCACTTTTGGGGTCTATTTCTACTATGTCAGCACTTTGTGGTTTCACTGATTTTCTTTAATTTCTGAAAGTCTTTAACTTGTTGGTTTTGAGTTAAACTAAAATGGGCATTTAAATCTTAATTCCGCACTTGGCTGGCCCAACTAGGGTGTTGGGCGCCATCATGATCTATTTTACAAAAATGGGTCGTGACACAAAATCATGCAATTAATTCAAATAATAAAGAAAATCCTAATTCTAAGGAATTTATAGGAGTAATTTAAGCGTGGCAAAAATCACGTGCTCACACTATTACATCAAAAATTGAATGGGTTCAACCTTTTGAAAAGGGAAATTTTACCTTCTATACAAAGGTATACATCTTATTTATTATAAATTAAATTATTTTAAAATATTATTTTCTATAGCTACCTTTTATATTTTATGTCAAATAACTATTTATGGTATATACTACCATTGAGGCATGAAATACGCTTATGTTTTTCTCTCTCTTAGACAGCTAGACATACCTATTTTTAAAGTGATTGATGTTACTGTATTTATGAATATATGACGTGAATACATGCACATACAACTGGATTGCCCTAATTTTAAGCTCCTTATTGGTGTATTCATGAATACAACAATGCGTATACATGTGAATACATGCGCTTATAGCTGGACTACCCTGATTTTAGGAGCTTTTTGCTGTTGTATTCACGAATACATGACGCGAATACATGTGAATAGATGCGCGTACAGCTGGACTGGCTTGATTTTAGGCATTTTTTGCTGTTGTATTCATGAATACAACAACGTGAATACAGCGAATACACTACCGTAACAACTGAACAGTAGCTATAGGAAGTAATTATAAATATTGTAGCTATAGGAAATTAATAACCACTGAACAATAGTGGTTTATGAAATATCCTTTTTGAAAATTTGGACTAAGAAGTTCTTTAGCCTTCAAGTCCATATCACTAAACAATTAACTAACATAGAAATTTTATCTTATCATATCTAATTCTGAAGCGGGGCTATTGCCACTTTTCTAGATGGAAGGGACCCTTTGCCTCTTTAGGAATGTTCTGAAAGGCAAAAGTTATAGAAGACTCTCCCTAGCAGATGCATTTCTAGCCAATCGATCAGCTACTTAATTAGCTTCTCTACAACAATGATTGGTCTTAGCATTTTACTTGGCTTAAATTTAGTATCGTGTCCTCAATTATGTCCTTCAATCTGGCATTGCTCATGTTGCGATTAGTGAGCATATTCTTGATTATCAAGGAGTCTAGTTCAAGGATGAAATTTGTGTAACCATTTTGCCAACACCATTAAGCCCCATATTTAACTTTTATGGCTTCAGCTTTATTGTTGTTGTTGCAGATGACAGGTTGGGAGAATGCCATGATGAACTCTCCATCCTTATCCCTGACTACGCCTCTTATTTCTTGAATGTAGCTTCCATCAGTATTTCTTTTATCAAGCCATGAGGAGGCTTCTCCCAAATAACTTTCTTCAAGGTTGAAATTGGCTTTGGATTATCTACAATTTCACAGAGTTTGAGCCAAGGCATTGCCAAGTCACTTCTTGGAAATGCTAATCGTAGAATTGCATTCAAATTCCAAAGGATTTGATGAACCATTCTATTATACAAAAACTTCTTTTGATCGCCATATTTACAAGCACAACTACTCCTCCATAATTCCCATAGTATAAAAAGAGAGATAATTTGAATCATCATTTTCTGCACATTGTTCTTGACATTTGTTTTCCACCATGTCTGGGGTAAAATTTTTACTGAAAGCATTGCTTTCTACAAAGATATGATATATTATCTCTGTATGAGGAGTGGTACAACATGAACATCTGGATATCATATGTTTACCAATCATACAAGAAATTCAAAAGTTAATCTTCTTTTTACGAATCTCCAAGTGAGGAAGGAAACTTTGAAAGGAATATAATTGTTCCATATATTCTTCATCAAATTATTCTTGTTTCTAGTAGCCCTAACACCCATCCAATATGACTTATTTGAAAAATGCCCATTATTGGTAGGGCCCATATTGCCGTGTCCATCACTTCTTTATTTCCAATTCTAATATTTTCAATATATTGGACCATATTACCAGGAATGAGTGTACCAAGCTTTTCAGCATTCCATTTACCATTAGTGATAAATTCTACAACCTTCAACTTACCAGATTCGGTAATATTAGCCATGAAACAGGCCGAATGTCCTTTGCCAGTCCAATTGTCCCACCAAAAGCTGCTATTTCCTTTAAGAATGAACCACACAATATTATTTTTTTATGGTAGTAAAGATAGATATTCTATTAAATAAAAATATGCGTACAGAGATCTTTGTGCTCAGGTAGCACTATACAAAGTAACTCATTACTAGTACTAGCTATATTGTTTGTAGTTAAAACAAATGAGATATCATTACAACATTCAAAAACATTTGGTCTTCTGATAGAGCTTCAATTTGCGTGCACTGTAAGTCGATCTGGTAAGTCCCATGTACGAAGTGGTAGTAAACATGTAGTAGATACGCCACGCTTATCTTCATCCCATATTCTGCTAACAAAAATTGGTGGTTTATCAACACACAATATTATTATTTTTTTGCTTTTTGATCTACTTCCAGCATCGTTTTCCAATCATGTGATTGTCCTGACTTCCATACCTTTGTAACAGGGTGACCGCTAATGCAATACTTAGCTTTGAGAAAGTCAGACCATAATGATTTTTGAGTCCTGAAGTTCCACCGTCTTTTGATGGCTTGAGTATTACATATATCTTCCATCTTCCTGATTCCTGCTCCACCCTCATCAGTTGGAAAGCATAGATTGTCCCAGGAACTCCAATGAAATTTTGTCCTCTCAGTTGAAGCACACCAAAAGAATCTAGAGATATATTTCTCCATAAGTTTGAAAGTACCCTTAGGAGGGAACAAAGCAGCCAGGGTGTATGTAGGAAAAGCTTGCAAAACATATTTGATAAGTATCATTCTCCCACCATAAAACGACAACTTTCCTTGCCACCCTCTCCTTTATTTCTGTTGGATATTATTCTATGAGATATTTCGTAACTAGGAGAAACTTGATACCTGAAAATACAGCTAAGATTTTAGAGAAGGGGATATTAATCTAATTACTAGGAGTTTATTTTAGGTATTAGCCCTGTTTTATGTTGGGAAAATAATATCCCGCCCAGGAATAATATGCACGATAAATAACAATACCACAAGAGAGTAACAAAGACACCAAATCTTTTAACTGGGTAAAATACAATACCCGAGCGGAGCAATATTACCATTATAATATTACAACTTAGTAGTGTCAAGAGACTACTAAAATTTTGAAAGAAATAACACTCTTTATTTTAAATACCTCATAACAATATGACTCACACTCACTATTTATCGTACAGACCACGATCTGTGTATTACTCTCTCTAACTTGTGTTACTTCTCTATGCTTTTTGGCGTGTTTGAAGAAGTGAGAGAGCTACTCCATTCATAGGAGCAAAATAAGTAGCCTCCAAGAATGCTTGAAGAGATGTATTAATCTCCTCCACTTATTTTCAAACTTCGGCTACAAGAAAGAGTTGCCAGCAAAGTTTTTATTTCATAGGCACATGCTTATTGTAGAATAGGATGGACCCCCACAATCTTTCCCTTAATTTTGATTTTTATTTTTCATTCCAAGTCTTGATCTCAATCTCTGAAAATCTTCAAACTTAAGAGGCTTTGTAAAGATACCTGCAGCTTGATCATGAGACTTCACATATATGAGCTCGACTTCCTTCTTGACAATGCATTCTCTAATAAAGTGATACATTCTTTATATATGCTTTCTTGGATCATGATACACTGGATTCTTCGCGAGTGTTTGTGCGGATTTGTTGTCATTGCGAATCTCCGTAGCTTCAATCTGTTGTAAATGGAGTTCATTCAATAATATTCTCATCCAAATAGCATGACATGTACAAGATGTTGTTGCTATATATTCAGCTTCACAAGTCAAGAGAGTAACAATTGATTGTTTCTTTGAACTCCAAGAAATAACAGAATCACCCAAGAAAAATAAAAAATAAGTTGTAATTTTTCTATCATCAATATCTCCCGTATAATCACTATCACAAAATCCCATAAAGTTGAAATCGCTAGAGGAAGAGTAAAATAACCCAAAATCAATCGTGCTTTTTTGGGTAAAGAAGAGTTCTTCTAGCGACTTTCAAGTGAATGGAGTTAGGAGCTTCCATGAAGCGATTTACAACTCCAACTGCAAAGAGTATTGTACCGATCCGACTGGTTATTTTAAGCTTTTGCACTTCACTCACCAGTTCTCAGACATGACCAGCCTCGTATTATATATTGTGACTTATGTAAATCGTTGGTTTTGATTTTCAGGATAATCGGAATAGATATGGAAGGATGATTCTCAACCGGAAGCTTTAAATTTGAAAGGTTTGACCAAGTTTTGACTTGTTAGCATATGATCTTAGATTGAAATTGTTATGATTTGGTTAGATCCATTAGATGATTTGGGACTTAGGAGCGTGATCGAAATGTAATTTGGAGGTCTGTGGAAGGTTTAGGCATGAATTGGCGAAATTGAAATTTTAGCATTTTTCGGTTAATAGGTGAGATTTTGATATAGGGGCCAGGATGGAATTTCAGAAGTTGCAGTAGGTTTGTTGTTTGGGATATGTGTGCAAAATTTTAGGTCATTCGGACGTGGTTTGACAGACGTTTTGATCAAAAGCGGAATTTGAAAGTTTTTGGAATCTTAGTCTTGAATCCGATGTGATTTGGTTGATTCGATATTTTTTGAGATGTTTTGAAGATTGATATAAGTGTGGATAGTGTTATGTGACTTGTTGGTGCTCTTGGTCGAGGTCCCGGGGGACCTCGGGGCGATTTCAGATGGTTCACGGGAGGTTTTGAGTTAGAAGATGCAGCTGAAGTGCTAAGTTCCTGTAATAACCACACCTGCGGCTTGGGGACCACTGGTGCGAGCCCGCGGAAGTGCAATTAGGGTCGCAGATGCAGAAATGGTCAAGAGGCGCTGGAACCGCAGATGCGGAAGGTTGAGCGCACCTGTGGTAGCGCAGGTGTGGGAGTGTGATCGCATGTGCGGTCTGGAGCGTTTAAGTAATTTGCGCAAAAGCGCACCTGGGACCGCAGGTGCGGGTTCGCAGGTGCGATATTTTTACCGCATGTGCGGTTTTGCTGGGTCAGAATATATAAATTTCACCTTGGCGATTTTGAGTGGATTTTTACCATATTTCATTCGAGAAGAAGCTTTGGAGAGCTAATTGAAGGGAGAAATCTAAGAGAACTTCTTGGAGGTAAGAATTTCGAACTTAATACTCGATCCTATGTTGATTCTTACTTATTTAAACATGAAATTTGTGGAATTTAAAGCCTAAAATTGGGAAATTAGGGCTTGAAATTGGAGAGTGTTAATTGGGGATTTGAAGGGCCACTTGAGGTCCGATTTTGATGTTCTTGATATGTATGAACTCGTGAAAGTGTAAGAATTCTAGTATTCTAAATTTTATCGGAATTAGAGATGTGGGCCTGGTGGCCGGGTTTGGCCAATTTCGGGATTTTTGTTTTAAATTGGATATTCTCGAGTGGGCTTTGTTCACTTAGCATATTTTGATAGTATGAATCTGATTTTGGATAGATTTGGGGCAATTGGAAGCCGATTCGAGAGACAAAGGCATCGCAGGCTAGAGTTTGGACCGGATTAAGGTAATTAATGATTGTAAATACTATTCTGAGGGTATGAATCCCCGGATTTCACATCGTTGTGCTACTTTGAGGTGACGCACACACTAGATGAAGAGCGTGGGGTCGTGCACTGCTGGGGATAGTGACTTGGTCCATCCCGTACGATTATTAAGTCGCATATTTTACTTGAAAACTATTTGATATTGCTATATTTTGGAAAATATTATTGTGTTTGGGGCTAAATGTCGTGTTTGGGCCTTGTGCTGATTATTTGGACCCTTAAGGGCTTTTATTACTTCTATTTTTTCTCACTATTTTGGTTTAATATTTACACTCAGTCATACCATGTTCTTACTATTTTTATAACTTGGTTTTATTCACTCTTTTTGATTTCATAAATGATTTTGAGCCGAGTAATTATTTTACTGTTGCCCGTGTAGCTTGTGAGATCCTGATTGAGAAAGATCGTGGGCCTGTGTTGAGAGGATACTATGGGATCGGGCTGCATGCCGCAACAATTGATACCAAATTGTGATATACGAGAGGCCGAGGGCCTGATTTATTATGCCACGAGGTGGCTTATTATTGATATGAGGCCGAGAGCCTAGTGATTATGCCACGAGATGGCTTGATATTGCGCTTAGGCCGTAAGGGGCCCCTCCAGGAGTCTGTACACCCCCAGATAGCGCGGGTACCCAGTGTGATGATTCTGTTTATTATGTGATGCTGAGGGCCGGATTGATTATGCCATGAGATGGGTTTTTATTGTGCTTGGGCTGTAAGGGGCCCCTCCCGAAGTTTGTACACCCCAGTGAGCGCGGGTACCCAGTGTGTATGATGTATTGTAGCCCGAGGTGCTGTTCTTGATCTATGTTATCCGAGGGGCAGTTCTTGTTTAATTTTATGCCCTAGGGGTTGATTATGAGTGATTCTAAGGTAGCCCGAGGGGCTGATTCTATTGATATCATGCCCGAGGGGCAGTTTATCATACATGTTTTGCCCGAGGGGATGTTTACATTTCTATCATTTTCACTCACTGAATTTATCACCTGTTTTGAAACTAGTGAAAGTTGTTTAAAAAGGTTTTTACTGAAATTGAGCATGATTTACGGAGTATATAATTTCTGTACTATTTTGGAAATGTATTGTATTTGTTGTAGCGTTATGATGTGGCTTACGTGTTTTTTTACTGCTCAACTTTCATTTACTTTTATTAATTATTGAGTTGGCGTACTCATATTACTCACTGCATCTTGTGTGCAGATTCGGGTATTATTTTAAACCTGGTAGCGGGTGTTGATTGTTCAGTGGCAGAGTCATTGGAGTTAGCAAGGTAGTTTCCCGATGTTCGCAGCACTGCTTTTCTCCTTCTTATCCTCCTTAGACTGTATTTAGTATATTTTATATTCGTAGTTATGTTCAGACCTTAGTAGATGTTCGTGACTTGTGACACCCCAATGTCGGGCTGTGTTTTGTTTCCGCAGTTGTTATATTCCGATTTATTTTGGGATTTATCATTATTAATGGCTTGATTATGAATCATTATATCTGTTAATTGAACTTGTGGTTTGTTTCGGCTGGCCTTGTCTTCATGAGAGGCGACATCACGACCGGTCTGGGTTTAGGGTCATGACAAGTTGGTATCAGAACCTAGGTACATAGGTCTCACAAGTCATGAGCAGGTTTAGTAGAGTCTCGTGGATCGGTACGGAGACGTCTGTACTTATCCTTGGGAGACTGCAGAACCTTTAGGAAATTTTACCATCTTGAATTACTATCGTGCGTCCTTGATTCAGCTTGAAATGTAACTCTTTAAATTCCTTCCACGCATTCGTAAGCGTGCATGTGCGCTCAGTACCAGATGTGCATCGATGGCTTGTGATCCCCTGATCGAGGGGTGAGATGTGATCTCTGTGTGTTGATGTTAAGCCAGTATGGAAGACTTGAGGCCGAAATTTTGCCTATAGATTGAGCCCTGAGCTGTTGATTGAGCGAGCGCGTGTATCTGGATTTATATGTTTGATTGTGTCCCTATTAAGGGAAGTGATGATTGGATAGTTACGTGATGAGTGTGATGTGACTGTGAGATGTGTTCATATGAACTGAATGAGACGAGAAAGGTCTGCTTTGGGGCAGCAAGAACTATTTGGTATTTGATTCTATCGTGATTTGATGTATAGCCCCGAGTTATGGGTGTGATGAAGGATTTTTTCATGTTGCCTCGTTGGGAAGCGAAGTAGATTTCATGTTGTGATATGAGTTCAGACTCAGGTAGATTAAGTGATTGCATAATATTTTTATGACAATTAAAGGGTATAAGAGATGTGAGTTTGAGGAAAAGCAGGTGGGTTATCTCTTGCGGAGTGTTCTAAAGTCTATGTGATCCTTTTTCTGTTTGTTGGAAGACCTCTTATACCAGTGAAATATATGTGTTGCAATTTGAATTTGGATTGCTTAAAAGAGTGGGCTTAACTATTATGAGGGTGAATGCAAAATTTGTAGAAGCTTTAAAGTCTTAGATGGTCTGTGTTGCACAAGCTTATGAAGGATTGAGTTTAATCTCACTATGGTATTATGGCAGTAGTAGAGTATACGCATTATGAGTTATTGTGTGTTTTGATCTATGGCTTTGAGCCAAGTGGGTGAGTCTGCTATCGATTAGTTGATTGCACGGTTATGTTCTATGTTGGTTCCAGTTTGAGGCATGCTGGTGAATCAGTTATGGCTTACGAAGGTTAAGGTCAAGGATGGTTCAAGTAAAGGAAATTTTAATAAAGGTTATGTTATGCTTTATGGGTGTTTGAGAATCATGGAATGACTTGAGTTATTATTGGTAATGGATGTACGGAGCATAGAACAGGAAGTTGCTTGGTTGCATTAAGGTGAGGTTACGCTTTGCAGTGTTGGAGTGATATTGGAGCACAGGTCATCCAGTCTGTTGATCGGTCTAATTGTGGTTTGAGTAGAGTGGATAACTCTCGATAATGGCTCTAGTGTGTTTAGGATTTTATAGTAATAATTTGAGATTTTCAAGTTGTACATTTAGATAGAAACTAAGGTTGCACTAGAAGGTGTCAAAACTAGTAGTATATTTATATCATTATGGGATTCCATATATCACTATCAGGAAGGTAAGGGTAATGGCTTTGGATTCACAGGAAGTCCCTTCAGGGTAGGTATTTTGAATGTGGTGCTTTTGGGAATGGTTAAGAGAGTATTTAGTGGCTTATGAGCCTTAGACAGAGTGGTATTATGCTTGGTTCTGGTGTGGTGAGTTTGGGTTGAGGAAATTGTGGTGTTATAGCAAGAAAGAGTATCAAGTTGAAGGTAAATCAGAAGGAAACTCAGATAGATGGGGTAGCTTGGTAGTAGGCCGGATCGGCATGGTAAGGATATGATTAGTTCTTTGGATGCTTACGAGGTAATGAGTTCCTGCATGTGCTTCGCGATAATGCTCGTTGTGTTTTAGTGACCTACGTAGCTTGGTTTAGTTAGAAGGATTCAGTCCTAGCGGTTTAGTTTTGTGCAAATGTAATCCGGAGAGTTCTTAATGGTTTCTACCACGGTTAAAGATGTATATTTTCTACAAGCGTGAGGAGTATGAGATGTATAGTGATTTTCTTCTAGATGGGATCATTGGAAAGTTCTTGGCTAGTTGAATACGTAGTTGCTTGTGGCTAAGAAGGGATATGAAGTTCTCATGGTTATCCTAGGATGGTATGGTATATGTGGTATGTTGGGTAGAATTGAGATTTGCATGTGTAAGGTCACGGTTCAGTTTTGAAAGGAAGGTCACAAATTCTTAGGTAGCATGGATAGTTCAGATGACTAAATGAATGAGATCACTGATAGGTGTGACTTGGTGAGGGTATACATTTTAGAAAGGGCGATGTGTTGGAGTTGAGGATACTTAATTAGTATTGCGTCACTCACTTATTGGATCGACTGCTGATATTCGAGTTGCTTGGTGGCACAGAAGGATTATAGTAGTACCTCTCATGGGATAATTGTGTATTAGAGGTGTATTGTATATTCAGACGGTGGAGTTGGGATCGTACATGGTGATTCGCGTGCTGTATGAATTTAAAGATTGGGAATTCTCATAAACAGGTTAGGTCATGGTTGTGGACCGCGTATATCAATCTTGTGTGGTAACTATTGAAGGTTTGGAGACCCAGGTGGATCTTTGTTGCTTAGTATGTTGGATTTTGAGACGATATTAGGTATGGACTGGTGGTCTCCGTCTCATGTTATTATGGATTGTCATGCTAAGACAATAATGTTGGCTACATCGGGATGCCCTGGATTGAGTGGCGAGACTTGACGGATTGTGTTCCCAGTAAGGTAGTTTCATTTTTGAAGACCCAGCAGATGGATGGGGAGGGTTGTCTTTCTTATTTGTCCTTTGTGATGGATGGTAGTGCAGAGACTCCTACCATGATTCAGTTCTGGTGGTGAGCAATTTCTCGGATGTGTTTTCTGTTGCATGTCATGTCGTCGGACAGGGTTGTTAGTTTTGGTATTGATTTGGTGTCGGACATCGTATTGCATGGCACTGGCGGAGTTAAAGGAGTTGAAGAAGCAGTTTCAAGAACTCCTTGATAAGGGTTCACTAGTAGGCCAATGTGGAGGTGTGTTCCACATCGAGTCGGCTTGGTTGACTTCGAGTTGTATTGTTGAGGGATGTGTTGATTCGATTGTTGTTGCGCTTATTAGTGTTCTGGGGTGATCTATGAGTTACTTTTCCATGTTGCGAGGCGTTATGAGTTATTGGTTATAGGCACATATGGCTCGGTTCTATTGGGGTCTCATAGTGGAATTCGAGCGGGAAGAGTATTGGGTATTGCTCAGGGTGGATAGTATACCGATTGTGTCCTTTCGGGTCTGTGTAATGTTATGTCAATTTCTTCGTCGTGGTTACGATGATTTTCTTTGGTTCTAGACATCAAATTGTATGTGGTTGTCGATTTGAGCATAGTGACTTGAGGTGTTTCATGTGGCCCAGTGTTTGGATGAGGTCACGCTTTGGAGCGGGGTTATGTGGAGGTATGATCCTTTCAGGTTGGATTTGCGTATTCTATTTCTATGAGGTGTGATGGGTCCTCAGCATTTGGTGTGGTGGTACTGGTGATTTTGCGGTACAGCTCTCTCATTTGAGTCATTTTCATGATTTGAGATGTTCAGTTTGTCGCTTATTGGTGCGCGGTTTGCACGAGTTATGGCTTTAGATAGTATTGGTGTGTCATGTCATCAGAGTAGTTGTGTTGGAATTAGATAAGATTGTTGAGTTCTATAATGAATAAAAACGAATTCGGTTTTAGCGTGTTGGAGGGATAATATCAAGGTTCGGCTTAGAAATTTGCTATGGTTCTTGCCAAAGGAGAAACGGCTTCACGAATGGTTGATCTGAGGAATGGATATGACTTTCTATGTGTTTCATTTATCATTGGCAATATACGGAAGTGTTGGAGTGAGGCTTTATTTGATGTAGGTTTATTATAGATATTCGGTTGTTCTGAGCAACTTCTGTGATCAGAAGTTATCGCTATGAGAGTTTGAGGTATGTGGTATATCATGTAATTGCATCTAAGGCTACAGGTATGGTTGTTACAGCTTCTTCGGGCTTATTCAGAGTATAAATGTGAGATTCTAATCTTGTAGATAATTTCAGAAGTGGAAATGTGGTTCTAAGGTTTATGGGCTAGGTTGGATTGCGAAATTTCAGTTACATTGTGTTATCGAATCTATATGAGATAGGGTGACGTGGGATCAGCCCCGGGTATCTGCATGGTAAGGTAATACAGCGACTGTTGGATTTTGGAACAACTATGGGCACGTTCGAGGATGAACGTATGTTTAAGTGGGAGAGGTTGAAATGACCTGATCGGTCGTTTTGACGTTTTTCACTTCGCTCGCCAGTTCTCGGGCATGACCAGCCCCGTATTATGCATTGTGACTTATGTAAATCGTTGGTTTTGGTTTTCAGGCTAATCGGAAAAGATATGGAAGGATAATTCTCAGCTGGAAGCTTTAAATTTGAAAGGTTTGACCAAGGTTTGACTTGTTAGCATATAATCTCGGATTGGAATTATTATGATTTGGTTAGCTCTGTGAGGTAATTTGGGACTTAGGAGCGTGATCGGAATATAATTTGGAGGTCCGTGGAAGGTTTAGGCTTGAATTGGTGAAATTAAAATTTTGGCATTTTTCCGGTTAATAGGTGAGATTTTGATATAGGGGTCGGGATGGAATTCCAGAAGTTGCAGTAGGTCTGTTGTTTCATTTGGGATATGTGTGCAAAATTTCAGGTCATTTGGACATGGTTTAATATACTTTTTTTTATCAAAAGCGAAATTTGAAAGTTTTTGGAATATTTTACTTGAATCCGATGTGATTTGGTTGATTCGATATTGTTTGTAATGATAAATATTGTAGCTATAGGAAGTTAATAACCACTAAAAAATAGTGGTTTATGAAAATTCCTTTTCGAAAATTTGGACTAAGAAGTTCTTTAGCCTTCAAGTCCATATCACTAAACAATTAACAAACATAGAAATTTTATCTTATCATATCTAATTCTGAAGCGGGGCTATTGCCACTTTTCTAGATGGATGGGACCCTTTTCCTCTTTAGGAATGTTCTGAAAGGCAAAAGTTATAGAAGACTCTCCCTAGCAGATGCATTTTTGGCCAATCGATCAGCTACTTGATTAGCTTCTCTACAACAATGATTGGTCTTAGCATTTTACTTGGCTTAAATTTAGTATCGTGTCCTCAATTATGTCCTTCAATCTAGCATTGCTCATGTTGTGATTAGTGAGCATATTCTTGATTATCAAGGAGTCTAGTTCAAGGATGAAATTTGTGTAACCATTTTGCCAACACCATTAAGCCCCATATTTAGCTTCCATGGCTTCAGCTTTATTGTTGCTGTTGCAGATGACAGGTTGGGAGAATGCCATGATGAACTCTCCATCCTTATCCCTGACTACGCCTCCTATTTCATGAATGTAGCTTCCATCAGTATTTCTTTTATCAAGCCATGAGGAGGCTTCTCCCAAACAACTTTCTTCCAGGTTGAGATTGGCTTTGGATTATCTACAATTTCACAGAGTTTGAGCCAAGGCATTGCCAAGTCACTTCTTGGAAATGCTAATCGTAGAATTGCATTCAAATTCCAAAGGATTTGATGAACCATTCTATTATACAAGAACTTCTTTTGATCACCATATTTACAAGCACAACTACTCCTCCATAATTCCCATAGTATAAAAAGAGGGATAATTTGAATCATCATTTTCTGCACATTGTTCTTGACATTTGTTTTCCACCAGGTCTGGGATAAAATTTTTACTGAAAGCATCGCTTTCTACAAAGATATGATATATTATCTCTGTATGAGGAGTGTTACAACGTGAACATCTGGATATCATATGTTTACCAATCATACAAGAAATTCAAAAGTTAATCTTCTTTTTACGAATCTCCAAGTGAGGAAGGAAACTTTGAAAGGAATATAATTGTTCCATATATTCTTCATCAAATTATTCTTATTTCTAGTAGCCCTAACACCCATCCAATATGACTTATTTGAAAAATGCCCATTATTGGTAGGGCCCATATTGCCGTGTCCATCACTTCTTTATTCCCAATTCTAATATTTTCAATATATTGGACCATATTACCAGGAATGAGTGTACCAAGCTTTTCAGTATTCCATTTACCATTAGTGATAAATTCTACAACCTTCAACTTACCAGATTCGGTAATATTAGCCATGAAACAGGCCAAATGTCCTTTGCCAGTCCAATTGTCCCACCAAAAGCTGCTATTTCCTTTGTGAATGAACCACACAATATTATTTTTTTATGGTAGTAAAGATAGATATTCTATTAAACAAAAATATGCGTACAGAGATCTTTGTGCTCAGGTAGCACTATACAAAGCAACTTATTTCTAGTACTAGCTATATTGTTTGTAGTTAAAACAAATGAGATATCATTACAACATTCAAAAATATTTGGGCTTCTGATAGAGCTTCAATTTGCATGCACTGTAGGTCGATCTGGTAAGTCCCATGTACGAAGTGGCAGTAAACATGTAGTAGATACACCACGTTTATCTTCATCCCATATTATGCTAACAAAAAGTGGTGGTTTATCAACACACAATATTATTTTTTTGCTTTTTGATTTACTTCCAGCATCTTTTTCCAATCATGTGATTGTCCTGACTTCCATACCTTTGTAACAGGGTGACCCCTAATGCAATACTTGGCTTTGAGAAAGTCAGACCATAATGATTTTGAGTCCTGAAGTTCCACCGTCTTTTGATGGCTTGAGTATTATAGATATCTTCCATCTTCCTGATTCCTGCTCCACCCTCATCAGTTGGAAAGCATAGATTGTCCCAGGAACTCCAATGAAATTTTGTCCTCTCAGTTGAAGCACACCAAAAGAATCTAGAGATATATTTCTCCATAAGTTTGAAAGTACCCTTAGGAGGGCACATAGCAACCAGGGTGTATGTAGGAAAAGCTTGCAAAACATATTTGATAAGTATCATTCTCCCACCATAAAACGACAACTTTCCTTGCCACCCTCTCAGTCTTTTTACAATCTTTGAAATCATATCATCAAAAATTGATATCTTCTTCCTTCCTATATAAAGAGGACAACCAAGATAGGTGAAAGGAAAGGTTTGTCCAAGAAGCCAGTAATACTACTTATTCTATTGATTCTGTAGGTAGAAGTCTTAGGAGAAACCAGGAAAAAAAAATTCTACCCATTGACAAGTTATCCTGAACAATTTTCATATTTCTTGATTTGGCTCATAATAAGCTTAATAGAATCGCTTTTACCACTGCTAAAAATGATGATATCATCTGCATAAGCAAGATGGTTAATCTTAGGACCTCTGCAGTTCATGGTGAAAGGAATAAACTTGTCTTCATTGTAAAGCTTGTTTAATAATCTAGAAAGGACTTCAGCTCCGATGAGAAAAAGGGAGGGATATAAAGGATCTCCCTGCTTAAGACCCTGTGAAGATGTGAAGAAACCCCTCCTCGTACCATTGATAATAATAGAGTACCAAACCTTTGAAATAAGTCTCCATATGGTATTCACAAAATTCTCAGAGAAACCAAACTTCCTAAGTACAGCTAGTATGAATTCCCAGGACATTCTATCATAGGCATTGGCCATATCTAATTTTATCACAATATTGCCTCCAACATTTGAATTTAAGGTTGCTAGTTTTGTTAAACCATGCATGCCGTGTGAAATCAGATATAGGCATCCACGGGTATGGTCCAATCCTTTTGAATCTTCAATATAATGATTGAAACTAATGTGTTTGTTTATAGGTCATGGGGCATCTGAGTCCACAATAAAAGAGTTTTTCATCTATGTGAAGAATCATTCAAGAAGGCAAAACTAACCTTCTTGCATCAACGTATTTTTGATCCAATAACTAGATAGCGAATTCATTTGATGAGCTCTCTAATTGCGATAGTCAAAAATGGATTTCCTAGACCCATATCCTTACAAATTTTTTCAAGATGAAACTTAGATGGCTGAAAGAATAAATCTCCATTATTTCTATTGGATATTATTCTATGAGATATTCCGTAACTAGGAGAAACTTGATACCTGAAAATATAGCTAAGGAATTAGAGAAGGGGATATTAATATAATCACTAGGAGTTTATTTTAGGTATTAGCCCTTTTTTCTATTGGAAAAATAATATCCCGCCCAGGAATAATATGCACGATAAATAACAATAACACAAGGGAGTAACAAAGACACCAAATCTTTTAACGGGATAAAATAAAATATCCCGCCTAGAAATAAATCCACGATAATAATAATAATAATAATAATAATAATAATAATAATAATAATAATAATAATAATAATAATAATAATAATAATAATAATAATAACAATAATAATAATAATAATAATAATAATAATAATAACAACAACAACAACAACAACAACACAATAGAGTAACAAAGACTCTAAATCTTTTAACGGGATAAAATACAATACATGAGCGGAGCAATATTACCATTATAATATTACAACTTAGTAGTGTCAAGAGACTACTAAAATTTCGAAAGAAATAAAACTCTTTATTTTAAATAGCTCACAAAAATATGACTCACACCCACTATTTATTTCACAAAACACGATCTGTGAATTACTCTCTCTAACTTGTGTTGCTTCTCTATGCTTTTTGGCGTGTTTGAAGAAGTGAGAGAGCTCCTCCATTCATAGGAGCAAAATAAGTGGCCTCCAAGAATGCTACAAGAGATGTATTAATCTCCTCCACTTATTTTCAAACTTCGGCTACAAGAAAGAGTTGCCAGTAAAGTTTTTATTTCATAGGCACATGCCTATTGTTGAATAGGATGGACCCCACAAGCTTTCCCTTAATTTTGATTTTTTTTTTCATTCCAAGTCTTGATCTCAATCTCTGAAAATCTTTAAACTTGAGAGGCTTTGTAAAGATATCCGCAGCTTGATCATGAGACTTCACATATTTGAGCTCGACTACCTTCTTGGCAATGCATTCTCTAATAAAGTGATAACTTCTATATATATGCTTGCTTCGATCATGATACACTGGATTCTTCGCGAGTGCTTGTGCGGATTTGTTGTCATTACGAATCTCCGTAGCTTCAATCTGTTGTAAATTGAGCTCATTCAATAATATTCTCATCCAAATAGCATGACATGTACAGGATGTTATTGCTACATATTCAGCTTCACAAGTCGAGAGAGTCACAATTGATTGTTTCTTTGAACTCCAAGAAATAACATAATCACCCAAGAAAAATAAAAAATCAGTAGTAATTTTTCTATCATCAATATCTCCCGCATAATCACTATCACAAAATCCCATAAAGTTAAAATCGCTAGAGAAGAGTAAAATAACCCAAAATCAATTGTACTTTTTTGGGTAAAGAAGAATTCTTCTAGCGACTTTCAAGTGAGTGGAGTTAGGAGTTTCCATGAAGCGACTTACTACTCCAACTACAAAGAGGATTGTATCGACCCAACCATTTTTTTTAGCTTTTGTACTTCGCTCGCCAGTTCTCGGGCATGACCAGCCCTGTATTATGCATTGTGACTTATGTAAATCGTCGGTTTTGATTTTCAGGATAATCGGAATAGATATGGAAGGATGATTCTCAGCCGGAAGCTTTAAATTTGAAAGGTTTGACCAAGTTTTGACTTGTTAGCATATGATCTCAGATTGAAATTGTTATGATTTGGTTAGATCCGTTAGGTGATTTGGGACTTTGGAGCGTGATCGGAAATTAATTTGGAGGTCCGTGGAAGGTTTAGGCATGAATTGGCGAAATTGAAATTTTAGCGTTTTTCGGTTAATAGGTGAGATTTTGATATAGGGGCCGGGATGGAATTTCGGAAGTTGCAGTAGGTTTGTTGTTTGGGATGTGTGTGTAAAAGTCTAGGTCATTCGGACGTGGTTTGACAGACTTTTGATTAAAAGCAGAATTTGAAAGTTTTTGGAATCTTAGGCTTGAATCCGATGTGATTTGGTTGATTCGATATTTTTTTGAGGTGTTTTGAAGATTGATATAAGTATGGATAGTGGTATTTGACTTGTTGGTGCTCTTGGTCGAGGTCCAGGGGGACCTCGGGGCGATTTCAGATGGTTGACGGGAGGTTTTGAGTTGGAAGATACAGCTGAAGTGCTAAGTTCCTATCATAACCGCACCTGCGGCTTGGGGACCGAAGGTGCGGGTGAGCAGAAGTGCAATTAGGGTTGTAGATGTGGAAATGGGCAAGAGGCGCTGGAACCGCAGATGCGGAAGGATGAGCGCACCTGCGGTAGCGCAGGTGCTGGAGTGTGATCGCATATGCGGTCTGGGGAGCTTAAGTGATTTGCGCAAAAGCACACCTGGGACTGCAGATGTGGGTCTGTAGGTGCGAGATTTTTACCGCAGGTGCGGTTTTGCTGGGTTAGAATATATAAATTTCACCTTGGCGATTTTGAGTGGATCTTCACCATATTTCATTCGGTAAGAAGCTTTGGAGATCTAATTGAAGGGAGAAATCAATGAGACCTTCTTGGAGGTAAGAATTTCGAACTTAATACTCGATCCTATGTTGATTCTTACTTATTTAAACATGAAATTTGTGGAATTTAAAGCCTAAAATTGGGAAATTAGGGCTTGAAATTAGAGAGTGTTAATTGGGGATTTGAAGGGCCATTTGAGGTCTGATTTTGATGTTCTTGATATGTATGAACTCGTGAAAGTGTAAGGATTCTAGTATTGTAAATTTTATCAGAATCCAAGATGTGAGCCCGGGGGCCAGGTTTGGCCAATTTCGGAATTTTTGGTGTAAATTGGATATTTTTGAGTGGGCTTTGTTTCCTTAGCATATTTTGATGGTATGAATCTGATTTTGGATAGATTTGGGCAAATTGGAAGCCAATTCGAGAGACAAAGGCATCGCAGGCTAGAGTTTGGACCGGATTGAGGAAATTAATGATTGTAAATACTGTTCTGAGGGTATGAAACCCCGGATTTCACATTGATGTGCTACTTTGAGGTGACGCACATGCTAGATGACGAGCGTGGGGTCGCGCACCGCTGGGGATCGTGACTTGGTCCATCCCGTACGATTATTAAGTCGCATATTTTACTAGAAAACTATTTGATATTGCTATATTTTGGAAAATATTATTGTATTTGGGGCTAAATGTTGTGTTTCGGCCTTGTGCCGATTATTTGGACCCTCAGGGGCTTTTACTTCTATTTTTTCTCACTTTTTTAGTTTAATGTTTACACTCAGTCATACCATGTTCTTACTATTTTCATAACTCTATTTTATTCACTCTTTTTGATTTCATAAATGATTTTGAGCCGAGTAATTATTTTACTATTGCCCATGTGGCTTGTGAGATTCTGACTGAGGAAGACCGTGGGCCTGTGTTGTGAGGATACTATGGGATCGGGCTGCGTGTTGTAGCATGTGGTACCGAATTGTGATATACGAGAGGCCGAGGGCCTGATTTATTATGCCACGAGGTGGCTTGCTATTGATATGAGGTCGAGAGCCTAGTGATTATGCCACGAGATGACTTGATATTGCACTTGGGCCGTAAGGGGCCCCTCCAGGAGTCTGTACACCCCCAGTGAACGCGGGTACCTAGTGTGATGATTCTGTTTATTATGTGAGGCTGAGGGCTGGATTGATTATGCCACGAGATGGGTTTTTATTGTGCTTGGGCTATAAGGGGCCCCTCCCGAAGTTTGTACACCCCCAGTGAGCGCGGGTACCCAGTGTGTGTGATGTGTTGTAGCCCGAGGAGCTGTTGATGTTTCATATTGAAGCCTGACGGGCTGTTCTTGATCTATGTTGCCCGAGGGGCCGTTCTTGATTAATCGTATGCCCGAGGGGTTGATTACGAGTGATTGTAAGGTAGCCCGAGGGGCTGGGTCTATTGATATTATGCCCGAGGGGCGGTTTATAATACATGTTTTCCCCGATGGGCTGTTTACATTTCTATCACTTTTACTCACTATTTTTATCACCCGTTTTGAAACTATTGAAAGTTGTTTAAAAAGGTTTTACTGAAATTGAGCATGATTTACAGAGTATATAATTTCTGTACTATTTTGGAAATGTACTGTATTTGCTGTAGCGTTATGACGTGGCTTACATGTTTTCGTACTGCTCAGCTTTCATTTACTTTTATTAATTACTGAGTTGGCGTACTCACATTACTCCTTGCACCTTGTGTGCAGATTCAGATATTATTTTGAACCCGATAGCGGGTGTTGATTGCTTAGTGGCAGAGTCATTGGAGTTAGCAAGGTAGTTGTCCGACGTTCGCAACACTGCTTTTCTCCCTCTTATCCTCCCTAGGCTGTATTTAGTACATTTTAGATTCGTAGTTATGTTTAAACCTTAGTAGATGCTCGTGACTTGTGACATCCCGATATCGAGCTATATTTTGTTTCCGCAGTTGTTATATTTCGCTTTATTTTGGGATTTATCATTATTAATGGCTTGATTATGAATCATTATATCTGTTAATTGAACTTGGAGTTTGTGTCGGTTGTCCTTGTCTTCACGAGAGGCGCCATCACGACCGGGTCTGGATTTAGGATCGTGACAAGTTGGTATCAGAGCCTAGTACAAGTCAAGTACCTCAAACTTCCCATAAGAGTTTTAAAAAATGTAGGATCCACTTTTTCTCCTTCTTCAAACTTGGAAAATTTTGTCCCATTCTCCATTGGCATGTTCACAGGATTGCAATCGAGCATGTTGAACTTCTTCAATATCTCTTTTGTATAGATTTCTTAAGAGATAAAAATTCCATCATCCATCTACTTCACTTATAGGCCCAAGAAATATAACATGAGCCCTACGTCTGTCATCTCGAACTCATGTGACATATCTTTCTTAAAAGCTTCAAACAAACTTGGATTATTACCCGTAAAAATAAGATCAGCAACATAAAGACAAACTAGCAACGTACCTCCATTAGTATGAACTTTAAGGTAAAGATCATATTTATGGAGACAACAAGTAAACCCATTGTCTTGAAAATACTTGTCGATGCAACTATTCCATGCTCGTGGGGCTTGCTTTAAACCATATAAAGCTTTCTTAAACTGCAACACTTTATCTTCGTGGTTTTTGACCACAAAGCCCAATGGTTATTCAATGTAGACTTCTTTTTCAAGATAGCCATTCAAAAGGCTGACTTGACATCTAATTGATGGATCTTCCACTTCATTTGTGCTGCCAAAGAGATCAGCAAACAAATCATCTCCATGCAGGCAATAGGTGCATAGACTTCTTCATAGTCAATGCCTTACCTTTGCTTGTAGCCTTTAGCCACAAATTGTGCTTTATATCTCTCCACTTCTCCATCAACATTATTCTTTGTCTTGTATACCCATTTCACTCCAATTGCTCGTTGTCCCTTGGGAAGAGTTGTTAACTCCCAAGTGTTGTTCTTCTCTATTGACTCGATCTCCTCTTACATGGCTTGTCTCCACCTTTTGTCTATAACATCTTCATCAAATTTTCATTGGTTCACTATTAGCAAAGAGACAACATAAAAAATTAAAATTAATCACTTCTTCTTTGTCCTCATAGAGCTCTTGAATACTCATTGTCCTTTGCGGCTGTTCATTTGAATTTTATTGAGAAGAAGGAGATGCGACATTGATTGGAGAAAAAGGTGGAGTCGTATCTTACACAGATTCCTCAGTCTATGGTTCTTCTTCATCACCAAATTATGGAACAAAATCATATGAAGTTTCTTCTTTAGCTTCCCAATTCCATGCCAATTCTTCATCAAATTCAACGTCGCGACTTATCACCACTTTGCTGCTACTTGGGTTGTATAACTTGTAGCCTTTTGAACTCATATCATAGCGATCAAGCAAATGCTTAAGACTTCGATTGTCAAGCTTCACTCTCCCTTGATGTGGTACATGCTATGCTTCCAAAGATTTTCAAGTTCTTAACACTTGTCTTTCTTCCACTCTATGCTTCTTGAGGGGTTTGATCTCTAACATTTCTTGCTAGAGACCTGTTGTTCAAACTGCACAAGAAATAACTTCGGCCCAAAATTCCTTGGGCATACTTTTAGCTTTCAACATACATCTAGTCATGTTAAGAATCGTTCGATTCTTTCTCTCTGCAACTCCATTTGTTGGGTGAATAAGATACCGTTAGAGGGCGACAAATTTCATGAGACTGACAAAAGTCATTAAATTCTTTTTAAGTGAATTCGCCTCCTCTATCGGACCTTAAAGCTTTTATTTCATAGCCACTTTTTTTTCTACAAGTACTTTGAGTTTTTTAAAAGCAGCAAAAGCTTCAGAGTTTTGGTTCAAGAAATAAACCCAAATCTTTATGCTAAAATCATCAATGAAGAGAAAAAAGTATTTATTTTTACCAAATGAAGGTGGATTGATTGGTCTACACACATCAGTGTGAACAAGGTGGAGTGGTTTGGTTGATCTTGACATGGCCTCCTTTGAAAAACTCCTCCTTTCATGTTTTCCAAGAAGACAAGGTTCACACGATTGATTCGGATAGTTGATTTATGGTATCCCATGCACCATGTTCTTTTCTACCATTGATTTGAGAGCTTCAAAATTCATGTGCCCAAATCGCATGTGCCAACACCATGATTCATCTTGCACATTAGCCTTCAAACACTTTGCATCAATTATTTTAATATTCAGAGAAAATAATATATTCTTTGCCATATGCACTTTAGCAATTAGAAGTCCACTTGAATCGCTAAGCCAAAGATGCATATTTTTCATGTGGATTTCATATTCCTTTTCAAAAAGTTGACCCAAAGTTAAAATATTAGTTTTTAATTTTGGCACATAATAAACATCTTGAATTAGCTTGTGACTACCATCTTTACAGGAGATCAGAATCGTACATATCCCTTCGATTTAAATCTTTGAGGTATATCCAAAGGACACATTACCTCTCACTGTCTTATTGATCTCCACAAACTTCTCCTTGCATCCACACATATGATTGCTTGCTCCATTGTACAAATACCACGAGCTACAATCATCCCTATCTTATTCCTTGAGTGCCGACAACAATGTTGACTCATCTTCTTCTTTCTTGTTCTCAATAAGGTTAGCTTTCTCTTCAACATTGCTACGACATTCCCAAGAGTAATGGCCAAATTTATAACAATTATAACACTCAATTTTTGATTTGTCATACCTTTGTCCATTATTTTCTTGATTGTAGCCATGTCCTCTTCCTCCTCTTTGTCCACGACCACGACCTCCGAATGTTTGGTGGATTTTAACATCATTGTTGAAATTATTTCTTCCTATTCCATGACCACCAAGGCCTCGCCCCCGTCCATTCCCTCGATAGCTCTTTTCACCTCTATAATCCTTGAAGGATGCTTGAGTTTTATGAAGTTGCTCCAATGGCACTTCTTGTCTCCTTTGGATCTTTTCTTTGTGGGCCTGTAAAGAACCCTCCAATTGCTCAACCATCATAGAGTCTAAATCTTTAGACTCTTCAATAGCACACACCACAAATTGAATTTAAGTGTTAAAGTGCGAAGGGCCTTTTCTACCATACGGACATCTTCTATGTCCTTCCCGTATCTTCTTAATTGATTCACAACAGCCTTTACTTTTGAACAATAATCTGAAATGCATTCGAATTCTTTTATTTTTAAAACTTCAAAATCAGCCCTTAGAGTTTGAAGTTTTACCTTCCTCACCTTGTCAACCCTTGAAGAGAATTTTGTAAAATCTCCCAAGCTTCCTTTGAGGTGATAACATCTGCCACCTTCTCAAACATGGCATCATTCACACATTGATGGATGAGCATGAGGGCTTGTTAATCCTCTTCCTTGTATTTGCCAAGACATATTTTTCATTGTGAGGCAGAGCTTTCTCATTATCGGATTTTGCATACCCTCTATCTACGATTTCCCACACATCCTGGGAGCCAAGAATGACTTTCATGAGTAGACACAATTTCTCATAATTATCTTTTATGAGACATGGATATTGAAAAGACAGCGGATCATTATTTACCATGGCTCTGATACCACATTGTTGGAAAAATAATATCCCGCCTAGAAATAAATCCACGATAAATAATAATAATAATAATAATAATAATAATAATAATAATAATAATAATAATAATAATAATAATAATAATAACACAATAGAGTAACAAAGACTCTAAATCTTTTAACGGGATAAAATACATGTCACGCCCCAAAATCCGAGGAGCGTGACCGACGCTCAACCGAGTAAACCCGACTGAGCAAGCCTAATAGGTTTCGTACATACTACCCAACCCAACTCATAATTAAATAAGAGATGGGCTCTATTAATCAAATTTAGTAATATTTTATTAACAATTCCATTTCATTTCCATTAGCAGCTTAAATCATAAATGTCAAAATATTACAAGTTTTGTAAATCGTTGCCAAACATCAATATTTCAATCTTAATTCCAATACCCGGCACTACCCACAACCTATTTACGGAGCCTCTAAACACAACTCAAGAATAATACAGAAATGCCGGCAACAAGGCTCCGGCTATACCTTATACAAATACCAAAATAGACTCCGGAATAAAAGTAGCATGAGCCACGCAGGGCCCCGAGAGGAAAGGGGTTCACCAATGCAGCTGACGGAAAGTGGAGGAGGTGCTACTACCGGTGGACTGGAGTGCCTGCTATAGATCCACCTACAATCATAACACGAAAGTAGCGCCCTCGGCATAAGGGACGTCAGTATATTTGAATTGTACTGGTATATATAACTAAACACCATTTTACTAGAAAGAACTATCAAATAGATACAAGCAAATAATATGGGCAAATCAAAGAAGAAATTCATATAATCTTTCATATAATTTCCACAACATTGATTAGGGTATTTCTGTCACGTGTTCACCACTATTCTTATTACCACCGCCATCTCGAGCAGATTCCGATCACGACCCGACCGGCTAGGTCACCTCATTGGAGGAATTACTCTCAATCAATATTCTATTTCCCTCATCCGGAATCCAATATCAGCACATTACCACCATGTGTGCGGCATGGTATCCGATCACGACCCAATCGGCTAGGTCACCTCATTAGAGGTATTACTCCATTCCCATTAGTCAACACTTCAAATATTTATCCCACACATATCATAACAATTCCTGGGGCACTCATGGCCACCATCATCACACCGTTTCCCTTTTTCAATATTCATTTTACAAGTTGTGAACATAGACACATATATCAAGTATAATTCAAATTGCAATCACAGGTAAATGAGCACATAGCTAGCATGAATAATTCTTTGTTTCAATGTTGGCTTATAGCC
>MU736450.1:30827-42000 GCA_026770625.1 Nicotiana glauca
GAAATGGGGTCGGGTTATAAAAATTAGAAAATTAACCCTCCGATGTCAACTCAGCCATAGTAGAATGGACCGCAGAATGAACATGTGGGCCGCAGAATGCACCGTAAAATCGGTGCCCAAAACTGGGCTACACTGGTTCAATCTGCGGTTTGATTTGCGACCGCATATTAAAAATGCGGACCGCATAATTGACATTGAGATCGCAGATCTGACATGACACAGGATCGCATTTTTCAGCCTTTGGTAATTTGATCATAACTTTGCATAGGAATGTCCAAATGACGAACGGCTTAAAGCGTTGGAAATTAGACTCAAAGACCTTTCATTTTATAGGTTACTAATCACATAAAACATTATACCTTTTTAGATGTGCTTGTTCAAAGTGGGGACTTGTGCAAGTACCTTTGGAATCTTAGCCTATTATGAAATTTTCCAATTTTCCTTAGACTTAGGCCTTTCCTTGGACCCCAAATTACTTAACATAGGAAATATACACATATTTACCAAATCCAATTGATGTACACCATGTTAATAGCACATAAAATATTATAATTAGCCTATGTGGCACCACGAAATCCTAGATTACTTAGCAAAATATTTTCGGGGCCTTACATTCTCCCCCTCTTAGGATCATTCGTCCTCGAATGAGGATTTTTGAAAAATCAGTTGGTTTGAAAACATGATATGAAAGCTCCTAAATTTTCACTAACTTCCATGTTTTAGAAGAAAAAAATTTTGTCAGAGTTTCCTTTGTAATTTGGACATATCTACCTATTAGAGAGCCCCCGAAACATATTTCCAAGAACCATTATACAACTCCTATCATCGCTACAACTGGTATACAATTCATTTCCTCAACCCTTGCACATATTCAATCACTTGACACATTCTTTCACATAGTTTGGTCACTTCGATGAGTCCCATACAATTCAACCAATACACTATACACATTTCAATTAATCATTACCAATCTATACTACCATTAATCATTCACTTATTACCAGAGTTCTTACAAATCTTTCATTTACCAGAAAGGGTATGCACATGACTCAAATAATCATAACACATACAATTCTTGTGCAACTTAAGGAGATATAATGGTAAAACAGTTAGGGGAGATATGGGGTGTCTTTGCACCAAATGAAACACAACATTAGTTTGCTTAGAGATAAGAGTTCGCACGATCACTACTAGACTTGTTCAAACAGGTGGGCATATTTTTCTTTCATTTCATATTCCGCTTCCCATATGGCTTCCTCAACTCGATAAGCACCACAATATTTATATATCAATGAAAAGAACCTTAGCATTATGAACACCACTTTATCAGGATGATACCTAGGCATTGATTGCACATTTTTAAATCATATCACCTAGAAAGTACAATATTTTATTTCCACAACACTCTAGACCTTCAATGGCCTCTTATATTTTCAGACTTCACCAGAATATATTCACATGAACAATTTCGACCCCTGAACTTACTTAATGAGGGTAACGGGGAGTTATCTTACATAAGCTAACTATCCACTAACTTCACCTTCAATAATTTTCACCGGGATGATACAAAATTGATCTCCACCTACTTTCTTGGACATAAACATATGGAAACACAAAGTACATGAGGAACAGTTCGGGGAATATCATACTCCTAGTGCAACCTAATGTGGAATACGCTTATGTCACCTTTATTATTAACTCACCTAACATCTTCAGGGGAAAATATGGAGAATAGCCTGCTCATCCTTAAAACTCTAAATCTCTAGGCGAACACTCACACTAAACCTTTGATGGCCTTCAACAATTACTCTAAGATGTGCTATCATAAACTGATCAAAAATTTACCTATCCAATATATATATGATCACACTGTGAAGCTTCATATTTGACTCGTCTAAACTTACAATACCCAATGGATCTAATACAGTGAGGAACAACAGAGTTCAAGATCAGGCTGGAGTTATTTAGGAATCCATTAATGTGCTGAGCAGAGCATTTCATGAGGTTATATGCTAAGAGACACAGAAGGTTACTACTAACAATACTGACGTGGTTAATTATAGTGAGGACATCAATTATTAGACAAATAAGTCATAGGGGTAACTCGTACATTGGCAATAGGAACCACTAAGGAGGAACACTCAAGTACGTGAACCACTCATTTTCTAGAG
Organism: Nicotiana glauca; assembly: GCA_026770625.1. Lineage (NCBI taxonomy): Eukaryota > Viridiplantae > Streptophyta > Magnoliopsida > Solanales > Solanaceae > Nicotiana > Nicotiana glauca. The sequence continues at coordinate 32,999 of MU736450.1, forward strand.
TGTAGGAAAAATCCGTTTATCAAGAATAAGAATACTCTGGCACCTTGAATGTGATACTGGGTTTTAAAATACATGCAGTTGAATTACACTCTTAACATTACTTGACACACGAAATCTATGCCACAAGCCCGTGAGGATGAAAATAAGTTGAACGTTTATGAGATTATCATATTTCAGACATCTTAACCCTTCCTGATAATTGATCATATACGAGGGAACTAAAGATACGACTAAACTTGTCTTTCAAATCGATATGCTCATGATATATGCAAAAATCTGAAGGCATCTAATATCATCCTTTTCTCAAGTAAAACCACATAGCTCAGACATCTAAATGTTGGGATGAAATCATGTACTGGTTAGAGGCATTCTAATGGTTAACATGATGCTCCAGTGAGAAAGACAAATGACACTCTTATCCTCCCAAGAAGGTGTAATACCAAGGGTAGCAAAACTATCCTCACATGAAACTGATATAGTCAATTATTCTAGGAGTCGAGTGAGAATAAGGCCACGTAACATATCCAATCCGACCCATTTAAGACTTTGGAAAGAGGGATGCACTTTGGTTTGAAATCAGGGCAATTTTTGCCTGGGCTTAAAGGAAAGTCATTACTTCTGAAACCCATAAGACAAGCCCTAGTAGTCCAAGAAAATCGATAAAAATGGTGAGAAAGTATTTAAAACCATTACGAGTTGGTATAAAACAAGACCTCAAAGTGCCCACATGGATAAGTTTGAAAGAATGAGATGTTTTAATGCATTTATCTCGGAGAAGTAACCTGGGCTATCTGGTCACATGGACAAGAGGAGAAGGTAGATAATTGTTTAGGAAAAACTCTCATAAGAAGTGTGAGCAATATCTTGTTATCCTAACAAAAAGGAACATGTCCTCATCCTTAATGCGACAAGAATTCCTCTTTGATGCCATGAAACATAAATGAATTCTACAATGAGAGTTATCAGATAAAGCAGATAGTAGGGTGGCAAAACTAATGAGCACCATTTAGAACCAACGAGCATAAACCAAGTTGAAGACATTAGAAGTCTGTAGGAAAGGAGAAATTTACCCACTCTCAGGGCACTTGTAGAGTACATAAAAGTACGGTTAATTAAATCAGATCATATCGTTGGATAACTAGTCGAGACATTGAGGTAATATCGCATCGAAGATTACGGGTACACAACACACGATGCAAGACAACTGCAAAGAAGGAAAAGAGCCTTATGGAAGTAACCTTTAGATCGTAACCACTAGGAACGGTGGTAATATAAAGCGATCATAAGAAGCTACATTTTTTTTTGAAAGAAGGTCTCTCTATGTAGTCACGTGATGTATAACTCCAGAATTCAAAAATCCAATTATATTTAGCAACTCTACTTCATAATGAAGCACTACAACACACTTCTATGCAACCAGCTATTACGAGCCATATTGGGAGATGTTATAAGGCATGACCGAGAGAAAGGCTTTTACATATGAATGTGTTACTAGGTGTATTTCTCCTTGGCCAACCCAAAACCAAAAGGCGAGACTTAGACTGATAAGTAGATGTTTGGACTAGCACAAGTGTAGATAATCCATTATCGGAAAGAGATCATTCAATTTCGGCAATTGCGGCAGGCTATCAACCCTTGATGAATCTTGAGGTGATATGAGAACCCAATGAGATAGCATGGAATAATCGTGGAGGGTTTGCTGATGTTCCTAATAAGTTCTTCATAGATTTTAACTTGAGAACTTCCCAGATGCTAATGAAAGGCAGAAAAACATGAGAAACTGGCATTGTGCTATAATAATCCCCAAAGGTGTGCTTGGTCTTGACGGAAAGCCTAGTAAGGGTCCTCACGAGGCAGAGAGTGTCACAATGACTCATAGAAGGATATGTTCTCTCATGGTTATCAAACAAGTGCGGGAAAACTAGCACCATGAATTCACTAACTAGAGAACACAGTTAACACACGTTATGGAGGTGTAACGGGGAGATAAACATTTGTTATAAGTTGGACACGCTTCTGCTATATTAGCTCCCAACTGCAATATACGACCATGCCACGAGCAACAATAATACTAGGACAAGGTGAGCTACTTACTGCAGGATGTCCCAAGTGGACACAAAAGTTATGGCGACACATGATCTTCATATGACGGGGACGTGAGGATCTAAATTTTCAGAGAGACTTTATATTCATGCACAAGGTGACCATTTCGATTGACACGCACTCATGTGAGGTGTTAAGGTACGCTCTTATGTTACTAGGCAGTGAGAAGCTTTCATGATGGTATTCGCAAGAGAGTAGATTGACTGTTCAAATCATATAAGCCATATACACAACTGAGTAAAAGAGTGACTCGAGAAGGATCGCAACGCTGGGATGCTTTGCATGGAACTTGGCACCACATAGGTAAATTTTACGACGGTGCATGTAGAGGCACAAGAGAGTAGATTTTGTCCAATTAAATAAAAAGATTCTGTAAGAAATTCATCGGATATAATCCCTTGGTGAGAATTTAGGAAAAGCAAGTGGGAAATATCAATCCTAGAGTTATAACTCAATTCAAGGGCATAATTATAGAACTTAATTTCACAAGAATGTAAATAAAAGAATTCATAAGGGAGTAGATTCACGAATAGTGCATCTCATTCAAAAGAGTCGATACACGCAATGTTTTGTTATTCAACACCTTGTTAAGACCACGTTTATGAGAACTCTTCAATATGGATGTACATATACAATGAGTAGAAATTCTGATTTGACTCACTTAACGACGTTAGGTTGATAGGGAAATAGCTTAATCGATACCCCTCGACTCCACATCTCTAACATACGTAGGTAACATGCTGACATACCACATGATCTGATGGTGCAGAGACATCAATAGGGACAAGGACACTCCCTTCTTAGCGATATATTTTACCAATCTATCCATATCTCAGTACATTCTCCTAACAAGTCCTTGGGCAATCCACTCGGACTCAATGGTGGGATCAATCCCTCCTTACATGCTTCAAATTCGCGGATTATGGCATCAAGGTTACCAATCTTGAGAATAAGACTTAGAAAGGTAATTAGCTCCCTAACTTGAGCTCTATTGCAGGATTGGAGTATCAAAGAAGGGTGAAATTCCTAAATGTCCAAATAGCCTCCAACTTATAGATGTGGTCGACAACACACCAATAAGAAGGACTCTACTAGACACGGCTCCAAGACATCCTAGGATACTTTAAAACTTTAGGCTCTGATACCAAGTTTGTCACGCCCCAAAACCCGAGGAGCGCGACCGGCGCTCAACCGAGTAAACCCGACTGAGCAAGCCTAACAGGTTTCATACATACTACCCAACCCAACTCATAATTAAATAAGAGATGGGCCCTATTAATCATATTTAGTAAGTATTTTATTAGCAATTCCATTTCATTTCCATTAGCAGCTTAAATCATAAATGTCAAAATATTACAAGTTTTGTAAATCGTTGCTAAACATCAATATTTCAATCTTAGATCCAATACCCGGCACTACCCACAACCTGTCTACGGAGCCTCTAAACACAACTGAAGAATAATATACAAATGCCGGCAACAAGGCTCCAGCTATACCTTACACAAATACCAAAATAGACTCCGGAATAAAAGTGGCATGAGCCACGCAGGGCCCCGAGAGGAAAGGGGCTCACCAATGCAGCTGACGGAAAGTGGAGGAGGTGCTACTGCCGGTGGACTGGAGTGCCTACTATAGATCCACCTACAATCATAACACGAATGTAGGACCCCCGGCAAAAGGGACGTCAGTACATTTGAATTGTACTAGTATGTATAACTAAACACCATTTTACTAGAAAGAACTATCAAACATATACAAGGAAATAATATGGGCAAATCAAAGAAGCAATTCATATAATCGTTCATACAATTTCAACAACATTGATTAGGGCATTTCTGTCACATGTTCACCACTGTTCTTATTACCACCGCCATCTCGAGCGGAGTCCGATCATGACCCGACCGGCTAGGTCACCTCATTAGAGGCAATACTCTCAATCAATATTTTATTTCCCTCATCTGGAATCCAATATCAGCACATTACCACCATGTGTGCGGAATGGTGTCCGATCACGACCCGATCGGCTAGGTCACCTCATTAGAGGCATTACTCCATTCTCATTAGTCAACACTTCAAATCTTTATCCCACACATATCATAACAATTCGTGGGGCACTCATGGCCACCATCATCACACCGTTTCCCTTTTTCAATATTCATTTTACAAGTTGTAAACATAGACACATATATCAAGGATAATTCAAATTTTAATCACATGTAAATGAGCACATAGCTAGCATGAATAATTCTTTGTTTCAATGTTGGCTTATAGCCCAAGTATTTCAATACATAACTGTACCCTTCATCATTATCTAATTGTCAAGATTGGCACATCATTCACATTGAGGCACATCCTTCATGAATATGTATAGATAATTGAAAATCAATCAATGCGTAATAACAAGCATTATGCTAGCCAATTCAACTCTTACCATGCTTTCATGATTGACAATGGAGCTCAATTTCTAATAAAAGGGGTTTTAGCCATACATACATTTCTTGAGCTTTTCCTTAATTACTACGATTTTCCGGAAATTCTAGCAACTTCAATCTACGTTGAGACATAGCAAAATTGAACACAAATTAGGAAGATATTTATAATTCTAGCTCTTTTGAGCATTTTATTAAATACTAGTTGAGCATCTTGATTTCAAATCCCTTTTTCAAGATTTTCTTCATTCCCTAACACAATCTTTACTTATTTATGTTAAACAATCTTTCCATAAACCTAAGTTGTACATGCATGTATACACAATACTAATATACCCAAGAATCATACCTCAATAACCCATCTTATACTCCAAACTCGAAATTAAAACCTAGGGCATAGAATCTTACCTCTTAGATGAAGATCTTATGATTGGGTTCTTTTATTCTTGAAGATTGATGCAAGGTTTGGATGATTTAAATGTTGGGTTCCTCCTTATCTCTCTAAAATGCTCTCACATCTCTCTAAAATTAGTAGGAAATGACCCCAAATGAAGCCCCAAAGGCTATATATTGAAATGGGATCGGGTTATAAAAATTAGAAAATTAACCCTCCAATGTCAACTCTGCCATAGCAGAATGGACCGCAGAATGAACATGTGGGCCGCAGAATGAACCACAAAATCGGTGCCCGAAACTGGGCTACACTGGTTTAATCTGTGGTTTAATTTGCGACCGCATATTAAAAATGCGGACCGCATAATTGACATTGAGATCGCAGATCTTACATGACACAGGATCGCATTTTTCAGCCTTTGGTAATTTGATCATAACTTTGTGTAGGAATGTTCAAATGACGAACGGTTTGAAGCGTTGGAAACTAGACTCAAAGACCTTTCATTTGATAGGTTACTCATAACATAAAACATTATACCTATTTATATGTTCTTGTTCAAAGTGGGAACTTGTGTAAGTACCTTTGGAATCTTAGCCTATTATGAACTTTTCCAATTTTTCTTAGACTTAAGCCTTTCCTTGGACCCCAAATTACTTAACATAGGACATATACATATATTTACCAAATCCAATTGATGTATACCATGTTAATAGAACATTAAATATTATAATTAGCCTATGTGGCACCACGAAATCCTATATTACTTAGCAAAATTTTTTCGGGGCCTTACAATACAATACCTGAGCGGAGCAATATTACCACTATAATATTACAACTTAGTAGTTTCAAGAGACTACTACAACTTCGAAAGAAATAACACTCTTTATTTTAAATAACTCACAATAATATTATTCACACTCACTATTTATCTCATAGACCACGATCTATGGATTATCTCTCTAACTTCTGTTACTTCTCTATACTTTTTGGTGTGTTTGAAGAAGTGACAGAACTCCTCCATTTATAGGAGCAAAATAAGTAGCCTCCACGAATGCTACAAGAGATGTATTAATCTCTTCCACTTATTTTCAAACTTTGGCCCGAAAGAGTTGCCAGCAAAGTTTTTATTTCATAGGCACATGCCTATTGTTGAATAGGATGGACCCCACATTTTATTTATTAAATTTTATTGCTTTCGGTCCTCTTGATTTAAAAGACCAATAGTTGTTGCCAGAGACGGATACAAAATTTTAGAAGATGAATGCAACTCGACATACATATCGATGACATGAGAGGGGAAGTTATATGAATTGGGTATTGACTTGCGATTAAGGGATGCCAAGCTAGGGTTTGAGATGAAGTTAGACGAGAGCGGGAAGATGAAACAATAACAATTTTTTTTCTTCTGAAAAGACACTTTCATACGCCAAACATGTAAAGATTTTATTTTATCAAGTTATCTTAAAGTAAAATAAAGAACGAAAAGATAAAGAAAAGGAAATATCATATTGTAAAAGAAAACGAAAGAGGGAAACAACAGGACATTAAAGAATAGGAAAATAAAAATAGATGAGAAAATGAATCATCTAAAAAGAAAGACCAGAAATGTTATATCATTATTTAATTAAACAGGAGAAATTTTATTTTGAGTGAGATATGCCATGTAATAGTTGAGTGAGGACATTAATTGCTTGCCAAATGGCACCTGTTGGACCCACATTTAATAAAAAATCTGCCTCTCTCTCCTTTTACCTTTACCGTACCCCATCTTCACCCTCTCTCTTCCACTTTCTTCTTCTTCCTTCATAACTTCTTCCTTCATAACTTTTAAATTTGATTAGGATTTTTTTAATATATTACTTTGATTTATATGATCTATCAATAATTATATAACAAAATATTAAAATACTAGTTTAAAAGAGAGATAACATCGCATTAAAATTAATGTGTGAACAATTAAATAAACTTAAATTCTTTAAAATTATGAAAGTTGTATTATATAATAAACGGAAAGGTGAAATTTCTTTGGGCCAAATTTTTGTTCAAGTTAAATTTGAAACAAGTTTAGCCAAAAAACTTTTTTCATGTTGTTTTTCTTCCAAAGGATCAAAAACAAATATTTTGAGACGTGTTAAAAAATAAAAATAAAAACCGAAAAAATGTTAAGAGGAAAAAAGATAAAAAGGATAAGAAAGGGGAAAACAAGGACCCCTCTGCTTCGTATGGCCTCATCGTCGACAAGAAAAGACCCAACTTCATCAGAGCCCTAAATTTTTTCCTCTCTTCAATCCACTTTTCTCTTAAATTTTTTTAGTTTATCTACTAGTTGGATCTGTTAAAGTATATGCATAATATATACGATTTCTATACTTTTAATAAAATATACAAGTTAGGTTGTCGGTTGCTTTAATGTTTTATGGATCTGATTTCACTTTATGGTATAATTGATGAAATTTAAGTGATTTTTTAGGACACTTTTTTTTTGCTTGTGAGATTTTCTTGATAGGTGTAAAGCTTTATGCTATAAAGTTATGGAGGAAGAAGAAGAAAGTGAAAGAGAGAGAAGGGATAGAGACGGGAAACGGTAAAGGTGAAAGGAGAGAGCGGGGTTTCATTAAATCCGGGTCCGACAGGTGCCATTTGGCAAACAATCACCGTCCTCACTCAACTATTATATGGCATATTTCACTCAAAATAAAATTTCTCATTAAACAGTACCTTCCAACAGATACATTATTTGAATGGTCCAGCATAACATACAAGTTGTATTTGAAAAACTGTTTAGAAAAAAGGAAATCAAGTCAAAAGATTTCAATCCCTTTACACATATGTATGTAATTAGTTCCTTTAGTACCACAAACTTTGTTTTGTGCACCTCTCTTTGTTTTATTGGGTGTATATGGATAATATTGGTATAATCTATGAGAATTGTGTGTAACACAATACAAGTTTTTGGAGTGAGCATGAGTTCCTATGACCCCAAGCATAAACGTGGATCTGCCCCAATTCTAAATAAACATAACTAGCGAATAACAATAGATCCTACTAAACCTCCATCTCTCCTCACCGCAAACCCGTATATGTCTAAACACACACCGCCCTATTAACATCTCTAAATGGAACAGTTGGCATATAGGACAAGGGTGGCAAAATTTTGAATTGTAGAGAATAACCAAGAGAGATTTAGTGTTATCTGAATTTGGGGCGTATAACAGGGAAAGAGATAGAGTTAAACCTCTCTATAACAGCTCCGTATGTTTCGGACATTTTTGGATGTTATAGCGAATTGTTATTATAGAAAACAAATATTACATAGAACATTAGATTTGATTCCGAAAATCTTTGGCTTTTATAGAAAAGTGCTGTTATATAAGGTTACTGTTACAGTGAGGTCTGAGTAGTTTTGGTCCTACGCATTTGCTTATTATTTTAAAAATGAATGACTAGATTTCGGCTATACAAGTGAGAAATTCAAGTTGAAAATGAGTCCCTTGTAAAGAAGAAACATAAAAAAATATTTGCGGAGTTGGATATTTGTATCTCAATAGGTATTTTGTTTCTTTCATGGGATCATTTTGGAACAGTGTTATCAATAAGTATTGTAAGCACGTGATTTTTGCCCTATATGAGAATTACTCCCAAAAATTCAAAATAAAATAATTTTGGATTGTGTGCGGTTTTTGTGGATTTTGTGTTATTTTTCTTTTATTGTTTGTATTTGTCTGTACATGTTTGTTTGTTTAAATTAATAAAAATAAAAAAATATGTCGCATTTGCATTCGTAACATTTCATTTACAATTAAAAGTAATTAAGTTTGTTTTACAAAATGAAAAAATCACAAAAATATATATTTTTTGCATTTTTAGTATTTAATGTCCAAATTGTGTAATTTTATTTTAATTGATGTTTAAATTTGTGTGATGATTATTATTAGGAGTTGATTAGTATTTTAAGTTAATTTTGATTTTATTAATTTAATTTAGGATCTTTAAATTTAATTTTGGAGCAAATAAACGAAAAGAGAACAAAAAATAGAAGGAAATTCGGATTGGGCCATCTTTTAAATTAAACAAAC
>MU736450.1:44393-87534 GCA_026770625.1 Nicotiana glauca
CCCCCCTCTCTGCGATCGTCTTCTTCAAACGAACCAGACGACCCCAACCCCCGCCTTGCATCTCCCTCATCATCCCTCTCTTCAGCTCTAACCATCAATCCCAACCACTCCACCGTCCAACCCAGCCGCTTCACCACCGTGACACACCCCTCACACCACCTGGGACTCGCCGGAGACAGCATCAGTGCCATTCCGCCGAAATTAGATCGGAAGAAATCCAGTCGCTGCTTCTGCTTTCTCCCCATTCACAACAGCCCGCACAGAATCACTACACGCGCACACACACACACACAAGAACAAACGAAAACAAGATCGAATCATGGCAGAAAATCGATCGAAGCTAAAGTGGGTGATTTGAAATGGGTTCTTCGATCGATGGGGAGTGGTTGAATTCTCGCTCAAGTTCCGGTCCGAGATTTTAGTTCAATGTTGTTGATTTCGTTTGAAGTCGCGTATGTGCAGTTGTAATTGTTGCTTCATTTCGGTTTAGTCGTAAGGTTTCTTCAGGTCTATTCCTCATCTTCCTTAATGTTTTGTTAGTTGGTTCTGTTTCGTAAGGATTCAAAGTTTGTGGTTTGTGTTTCGTTTTGTGTTCATTATGCTATTTTGAATGTCCCTTATAAAGTCGTTAATCCGGTTTGGTTGTGATTATTTATTAGCACCTTGAATATGATTCTGAACATTAGTGATATAATAATGGAAGGGAATGGCTATGACATTGCTGTCGCATGTGGTCACGAGCATGGTTGGTTTTGGATATAATCCGTATAAATTTTGCTCTTACTTGATGCTGTATTTTCAAGTTTCTCCTGGGGGTGTTTGGCGTGATTATAGCGCACGTATACTTGAAGATTCTCGGACATGAATGCTTTCTTGTTTTGACCTGCAATTTTGTTTATCAATAAACTGAAGGCAAATATTGTCTTGCATACAACTTTTGGGCTAGTTTGAATGACTGTTTGTAGGCTCCCCTAGACTTCATGTGCTCACAAGAAAGAATTGAATAAACTCACATTAATATGTGAAGATGCGGCCTTGTTTCAGTAATTCGGCCTGCCACCATATTTGCATTGTAACTTACTATGTTTGCATCGTCCATGGCAATTAAGAAATGAATGTTAGAAATTTTTTGGTGTCATATGATTTAAGACTGTTTGCGATTTGTTGCCAATATTTCCATATCTTCATTGTGATTATAAAAGGCAGTATGGTTTGTGTCCGACGAAATGATGCTTATTAATTTTTTTTTTTAATAGACTCTCTTTTGTTAGTTTTAAGGGTTAGTTCAGGGGTAATTTGGAAGTGGAGAACAGGAAGTATATCAATAATTGATTTAGGGGGCTGCTAACAAATGTAGGGGCAATAGCTGTTTTAAATAAAAGCACTAGCTTAGTGGAAAATTTAAAAATAAAAAGATAATTTGTAGTGGAAAGGACACTAATTTAGTATCCTTTAAATGGCTGATCATGAGAGCTTAGAGGAGAAGGGGGGGAAGGTCAGATTTTGGAGATTTGAAAAACTAAAAAAAAATACTGTTAATTGAAGTTTTTTTTTTGGGTGGTTCTTTGAGTTTTAAGTTTTTTAAGTAATCTTTGATTCATTCTTGGCTCGAAAGGGATTTAAGAACTGCTGAAATTTCTGCTACGTGGTTTGTTTATTGCTGGGATTCTGAGTTGGATTTCGAGAAAAATCAAGGGAAACAAAAAATGGGTTTCGCATGAGATTTGGTTCATGTTTGAGGAGTCGAGGTTTACGATCTCCTATTCGAGCTTTGGTCCATGGATTCCTGCTGATTATTCTGGTCGCTGTTCTAGCTTCGACGTTGGATTTTCTTGTAATTGCTGTTTCCGAACAAAAATATATTGAAGAAAGTTACTTAAAGGTCATTCTCTTCTCTGTTCTCATTTATGTGCTTATTTGTATTTTGAATGATCCAAAAGGAATATAAGTGCCCATATGTGCTTAGTTGTTAAATTAAGGTAGTCTTGAAAGCTCTTGAACCAAAGGTATCAGAATTTCTATTCGCATATGCATATGTTATTTTACTAATTTTCTGCTACTTTGTAGTAGTATATATTTTGAAAATTCAATTTCTTTTGTTGGCATTATTCCTTTTAGTAGTATACTAGTAGACTATTTCCAACATGGTTTGAGATTTTCTTTGGTCGTCACTTTCTTGGAAAGAGGATTTAATCTTTGTAGATGTATTTTTGGTTCACATTGGCAATAGCGTTTCCTTTGCATTCTTACTGTTTATATTTTTATTTTTATTTTTTTCTTTCTTTCTTTCTCTTTTCCTTGATTTTGGAGTATTTAGAAGTCATTGTTCTCTTTTAGTTGTTACGTTTTCGAATCATCACTGTGTTCAATTAGTTTTCTCTATAGTAAGTTATTTCTTTCCTTTCTTGGTACTAAATATAAATATAGTTTGCAAACTTAATGAACTTACCTATTTTCAAATACTATCTTTCAATTTCGACTTTAAGTAGTCTTTCTTTTCAAACTTCAATCAAATCATATCCAAATGCCCAGTAAAACTAACCGTGGTGCACCCGCCTTGAAATAGCGGGACCCGGTAAATACAGCTAGTCGGGTTCGCAAAGCGATGTCCGAAAATCACGGTTTAAAAATCAAAAAAAAAAATCATATCCAAATGCCTATGTAACAAGTTGCATTGGATATGAATTTCACTTAGAGAAAAAAAAATTAAGTTTTGCGAGTGAAAACATTTGAAATACTCAAATTTGTTTTTTTAAAAGCATCAAATCCTCCATATCAAACTCACACTCACGACTATCTTTTTTACTATATATCAGTCGCTAGTTGTGCTACAGCCACACCTCTCAATCTACACTCTCAAGATGACTCTCCTACATCCCCGAACATAGTGCTTATTCATTTGTAACGTTCACCTCAAGATTATATTAATATACTACTAAAATATAGGAATTAGCGACGGACAAATTCTGCAGCTAACTAGCAAAATTCATTGTTAATAGCAACATAAAAGATTATCATAAAGTTCTGTTAGCTATGAGCAATTTAGCAACGTGACGAAGTTCGTAGCTAATTTCTGCAGGTATTACCCTCGAAATGAGTAGTATAACATTCTTTATTTTACATTTATCGAAATTAATATAGATGTAAAAAGCTGTAGGTGGCACGATTGTTAAGACACTTCTTCTTCAGTTTTCATTTTTTTCATTTTTATCATGTAAAATAAATGCAAGGGTTTGGCTTAGTTGGCTGGGTGAGTGGTTTCCTACCCGAGAGACCTGGGATCGATTTCCTTCACCGGCAGTTTCTTTAGTCAGAGATCATTGCACCGCGCTTGTCTAATGGGATTTACATTTCCAGTGTGGTTTGCGAGCTATTGCACAGTAAGCAAATTTCCCAATGTGCACCCAATGATAGCGGCGGCGGGTTTCCTTCGAAATTTTCCACAAAAGAACTAAACACAAGGATGACGAAAATATTGCTAGGGATGTGCATTCGAATCGTTTTATCGATAAATCGAATCAATTATTTGTTATCGGTTTATCGATTTATCGATTTCGATTTCGAAATTTTCCTTATCGAGTTATCGATTTCGATTTCGATTTTTCCAAACCGATAAACCGATAAGATATACTAAAAAGAAAAAAATTAATTTTTTTATAATTTTTTAAAAAAAAAATTTTACCCTTATTCTATAGTACCCTTTCCTTTACCCTAAGTCCCTAACCCTATTATTTCCTCTACCACATTTAAGGAATGATCATATTTAAAGCTCAAGGGAATGAAGTTCAAATTAATGAAAAACAAAGTTAGTCGTGATGATGTATTTTTTTTAATACCGTTGGAGTGTTGATGGCATACATTTGATCCCTTACGTTAGTTTCGTTGCATATGCTTGTTGACACAATTTTTATGTTATAAATAATGTTAGTCTTATTTTAGCTTCTTTTTGTCCATATTAGGTAGGCGTGTTTATAGCTATATACTTCCGTGGAATCCCGCAAATTTTCTTATTGGTATAATCGATATCGAATCAATAAGCCCAAAAATCGACAAATCGAAATCGAAAACTTATTGAAACGATAACGATAAGCATATGTACAAATCGATAACCGATAAGTAATTATCGATAAGGGTCTAAATTGAATGCACACCCCTAAATATTACTCATATTCTTTTTTCAGGAAAATTGACAAAGAAATAGAGGGATTAAAAACTGGATGTATTTGAAATTAAGGAGACCTTTATTGTGGTTGGTGTGGCAGTGTGAATAGAATAAATGAATAACTAACAAAATTAATGAAAAAGTCTTAATTAATTATCCACGAAGAGGAGAGACGTAACACACATGCATGTATACGAATATGGCTGCTCCTCCACTGCTTTGAAGATGACTTCTCAAATCTAAGTTCCTCATTACGTACTTCATGCATCATCATGACGCCTATTTTGTGTTAAATGATATGTTTTTTGTTTAATCAAAAAATAGGTTTTGGGGTCAAAGCAAATAAAAGAATAATTCAGGTTTTAAACAATCAATTCCACTACACTTTTTTAAATATAAAAGAATAACAATAATAAAAAAATAAGACTGATAGAATAAATAAAAATCTTATTGATGATCTATGCTTTCTTCCAATAGGAAAGAACAAGATCTTCCAACAGCATAGGATTACAAGAATATTGACAATTGAAAGTTTAATTTCATAAGTTTTCGATGGGGATACAAGATATGAAAAGGGAATTTATATAATGGTACAATTTATAAAGGGAATCTAATGATTTATAAAAGTTGAAGTAATAACGTCCAATCGCGCAAATCAGGAATTTGGCTGATTTCTTTCCATATTCGTAATTATTAATGATCTTTCCATCTTTGTGGCTTCCAATGACATCAATTATCAGCCCGTACCTATTTAGCTAACAGGCATGATATCTTCATAAACGATCCCGTGAGAATTGCTCATATTTTCTTTGCACATTATTCTTCTTTGTTGCTTCGACTCCCATACCATCTGTCATCATAATATTGGTCCACACGGTGAGTTTGTTTTTCACCAATACATTAGTCTCTCACCACAAGACAATCTAATTTTATAGGCTAACTTCACTAAATTTGACGATTTTTTTGGTGCATATTTAAACTTTAAGTTGACGCAATTACACCCTGAATAAGACGTTCTTCTCTTAGAAAACTGCACCGGTTGTTCCTCTAAGGGACATGTCTTTAAATATTATTTTTATTTTTTACTTTGTTATGATCATATGCTTCTTTTTCACCAAAAACAATATAGTTCTTATATTGGAAGCTTGAAATTCTTATTTGGAGTAAAACAACAACAACAACAACATTCCACTATAATCGCACAAGTGGGGTCTGGGGAGGGTAATATGTATGCTGACCTTATCCCAACCCCAAGGGACAGAGAGGCTGTTTCCAGGAGACCCTGAGCTCAAGAGAGCAATAGGACACGATATATTAATACTATCAATAGACTCGTAATAAAATAACATAAAATACATAACATAAAGTAACATAAAATAACAAAATAACAATAATATAAGAAATACGAAAAGGATGGAAGGTATACTAATATCCAACAGATAAAGCCCTGTGTCAGTAGCTGATCAGTAGCCTCCTAAGACTAACTCCTAACTGGTTAGTCTCACTCTAATGTGTTGTAGTAATATTCAGAACTTCCCCTTAACCTACAACCTTAATGCTCGACCTCCACAATTCACTGTCAAGGGCCATGTCCTCAGAAATCCTAAGTCGCGCCATGTCCTGCCTGATCACCTCTCCCCAATACTTCTTAGGTCTCCCTCTACCTCTCCTCGTGCCCACCACAGCCAGTCGCTCACACCTCCTCACTGGTGCATCAGTGCTCCTTCTTTGAATGTGCCAAAACCATCTGAGTCTTACTTCCCGCATCTTGTCCTCCATGGGGCCCACACCCACCTTCTCTCGAATATCTTCATTTCTAATCTTGTCCATTCTTGTATGCCTGCACATCCACCTCAGTATCTTCATCTCTGTTACTTTCATCTTCTGGATGTGTGAGTTTTTAACCGGCCAACACTCGGTCCCATACAACATAGCAGGCCTAACCACTGTTCTATAAAAATTACCTTTTAGCTTATTTGGAGTAAAAACTAGAAGTTAATGATTGATTATTGTCAAAATTGTTTGAATGTTAATAATTTGTGCTTAAATTTACAGTTCAAATACTGATTTAGTGACTTGCTTTAACTTCATTTTTTGTCCTCAGAAAATGTTGAAGAAGACAAAGTCGATCGGTTCTTCTTGATTTGGTGTTGTTTAACTAAATTAGTGATTGACAATCATCTGTGTTTGTATTTGGAGGGTTTATTTAAATTTGAGATCATTAGAAATAGATATGGATTGGTTTGATTAAAATAAAAATTGCAATTTGAAAGAACGCTTTATTGAACAACACGAACGAATTATGCCAATTAAGTAGACTTTCTAGACTAATCTAACAAAATCATGCCAAATGTTTAATGAAGTGACTATGTCTTAAACATTCTAATCACGTTGTTTTTACAAGCTTTTCATGATGCTTTAACTCCTAGTTACTGTTAATGGGGCAATCATTATACACAGGGGCCTGACAAATTCAAAAATAAAATAGTCTTACTCCTTGTAACGTTTCGTCAGCCAAAATAATTTTTTCCAAGCTTCTAAAAACATCTTAAGTAACGATTACGGTTAACAACAAAATATCATTAGTTTAATGAGGTCGGAAAATCCGTAGCAAATAAGGGTGTGTTTGGTATAAAGATGTTTTCATGAAAAATATTTTCCTACAAAATAAGTGATTTTCTTATTTATTTTCGATGTTTAGCTGTAACTAGAAAACATTATCCTGAGAGCATTCTTATATATAATCAAGAAAAATACTATGGGAGACGGGATGAGTGGGGGCTGGGTGGTAAGTGGATGGTTGGGGCAGGGTTTGAGGGTCAAGGTTAGGGGTCAGAGAGTCGGGGTGAGGGATCGAGGTACGTAGTTAGGTTTGGAGGTCATGGCCGGGGTCGAGGTCGTGGTAAGAGGTCATGGTCGGGTTTGGGGTAGTGGGTCGAGATAGGATTCGGGGTCGAGGTTCAAATGTCGGGATCAAGGTCGGCATAAATGTTAGTGATCAGGGTCGAGGTCAGGGTCCTGTGTCAGGGTCGAGGGTATTGGGTTGAGTAGGGTAGGGGTGATAGGAGTTGATGGGCGGGGGTAGGATTATGAGGGCAACGGACTTGGGGGAGTGGGTAATGGGCTAGGGCGGGGGATTGTTAGTAAACTGTATTTGTAAAATAATTCTAAAAAATATAAATTAACATAATAAAAATAAAAAACAGAAATAGAATTTTAATCCGAGCCCATGAAATTCATAGTGTTCCTTAAGGAATTTAATCTCCTCCTAGTACCCAAGGTTGTGGATTATTTCCTCCAAGGATAAAACGAATTACACACTGGTATAGTGGTACTTTAAACTCAGTGTTTCAGCGATCACAAAGTTCGGTAGCAAATCACACTTACTATTGCTTTGTTTGATGTTAAAAGTATGCAGAAGAAGGTATGAAAATTTTGAGCAGAATAGACTTGTATTTATAGCCAAAGTTGGACTGAAATCGGAAGAGGTGCAACTCTTCAGAATGGTTGTTTATGCAAAACGGCTATAGCATAAATGTCATAACATAAATGACTATTTACTCAATATAAAGAGGAAAAATTGAAAGGTAGTTAATTTTCTGTTACAAAAACATAAAACTAAAAATTGGATAACTAAATTGGATTTAATATTAATATTTATTTTAATATTAATATTTTGTTCCTAAACCAAATATTTAATAATATTTCTGTTAATATTTACTATTAACAAATAAATTTGATCCAAAAATTAATCAATCGATCGATCATTTGACCAAATTCAAATTCAAATCCGAATTCGAATTCGAATCTGAATCCGAAGCCGAAGCGAAGCCGAGCCGAGCGAGCGAGCGACGATGACGACGGCGGCGGCGCGAGACTTGCCTTCTTCTTAACTCTTTATGAGCTATAAGAAGAGCAATTGCTTATATATCCATCAAAAACCTTTTCCTCTCCCATATGGGACAATCAAGGAGGGAAACTCAAATATATCATTTTTCTCTCTATTTTTCATTCACCCCATTTTAAGCATTAATAGCTTAAAACCCCAAAAATCCCCCACATGAATGGGGAATAGCTATATCACGAAAGTATGCATGAAAAACTGTGTGATTCGCAAGTAAGGATTAATTGCATCTGGATAAGTAGGTTAACCTTTGAACTTTCCGTAGTGAACTAATGTTGGATATACTAGATCAATCTATAGATTTGATATCTTTGAAACGTCGAACTTTGGTATATACCTAGACAACCACAAGTCACACAACCAACCCTTAACCGCATTTGGTTCTCATTATTGTGTTCGTTTCAGCCATCAACACCACCTGGTTTCATAAGTGCGTAGAGAACTGGCCTTACAAAATTCTCCTTAAAGCGGCTAACACTTCACACTTACATAAGTGATTCCTAAAGGTATCATCCCGTAGATACACTATTTGATATACCCAGTATCAAATTTAAAAATTATTAAAAAGCCTTAATGCTTTATCCTTGGTACTGAACATTGTCTCGTCACGAGAATGGACCAACAGTTTAGTTGATAATGTTGAACCGTCATTAATGACTTTGTTTGATCTCCTTGAACCTAGATCTTGGGATCTCCGGTCTTTTAGATAGAGTTACAGCCACTATGATTTGTTCTCGGCCACAGTCTCATTCCCCTTGATGATTTCTCAACTACCTCTCTAGTTAGATCTTTTGTAAGTGGATCTGACACATTATCACTTGACTTTATATAGTCAATCGTGATAATTCCTCTAGAGAGTAATTGCCTAACGGTTTTATGTCTTCGCCGTATGTGACAAGATTTACCGTTACACATAACGCTCCCAGTCCTTCCAATTTCCGTTTCACTATCACAATGTATGCACATTGGTGCCAACGGTTTGGGCCAAAATGAAATGTCTTCCAAGAAATTCCAAAGCCATTCAGCTTCTTTCCCGGCTTTATCTAAGGCTATGAATTGAACCTCCATTATAGAGCGGGCAATACAAGTTTGTTTGGATGACTTCCAAGATACCGCTCCTCCACCAACAGTGAATACGTATCCACTTGTGGAATTAGAATCAGTTAAACCGATGATCCAATTTGCATCACAGTATCCCTCAATAATCGTAGGATATTTATTATAGTGCAAAGCAAAGTCCTGGGTATGTTTTAAATATCCCAAAACTTATTTCATTGATATACAATGAGATTGACCTAAATTGCTCGTGTATCGACTCAATTTACTTATAGCACAAGCTATATCTGGTCGTGTACAATTCATGATATACATTAAGTATCCCCACACTCGAGCATAATCCAATTGTGATATGTTTTGGCCTTTGTTCTTTGCTAATATAAGATTCACATCAGTTAGAGTCTTTGCAACTTTAAACCCTAAGTGCTTGAACTTTTAAAGTATTGTCTTAATATAATGAGATTGTGATAATGCTAGACCTTGAGGAGTCTTATGGATCTTAATCCCCAGAATTAAATCAGCAACTCCTAAGTCTTTCATATCAAACTTGCTAGTTAGCATACGCTTAGTAGCATTTAAGTTGGCAATGTCATTACTCATTATCATCATATCATCCACATATGAGCAAATAATGACTATGTGATTTGGAATATTTTATGTACATACATTTATCACATTCATTTATCTTTAACCTATTTGACAAAATTATTTGGTCAAATTTCGCATGCCATTGTTTGGGTGTTTGTTTTAGTGCGTAAAGGGACTTAACAAGTCTACAGTCCTTTTTTTTTTACCTGGAACCACAAACCCTTCAGGTTGTTCCATGTAGAATTTTTCCTCCAAAGCTCCATTTAAGAAGGCCCTCTTAACGTCCGTTTGATGAATTTCAAGACCATACATTGCAGCTAATGCTACTAACATCCGTATTGACGTAATTCTTGTAAAGAGAGAGTATGTATCAAAGTGGTCAAGACCTTCTCGTTGTCTATACCCTTTGACTACAATTATTTCCTTAAATTTATCAATAGTGCCATCATCTTTCATTTTCCTCTTAAAGATCCATTTAGAACCCCAAAGGTTTATTTCCAGGAGGAAGATAAACCAATTCCCATGTATGGTTGTTCAATATGGATTCTATTTCACTATTGACTACCTCTTTCCAAAATAATAATTCTAAAGAAGACATGGCTTCTTTAAATGTTCAAGGCTCATTTTCCAACAAGAAAGTCACAAAATCTGGTCCAAATGTAGTAGATGTTCTTTGATGTTTACTACGTCTTGGATCCACCTGATTAAATATACTTTCTTTTGTTGCTTCCCGAGGTCATTTAGATCCTTCACCAATCGACTCACATTCCTTTTTATACAGATATATATATTTTCAAAGAACTCAACATTATCTGATTCTATAACCATATTATTATGAATGTCAGGATTTTCTGATTTATGAACTAGAAATCGATATGCTTTACTATTAGTCGCATATCATATGAAAACAAAATCAACGGTTTTTTGTCCTATTTTTGTCCTTTTGGGTTTAGGAACTTGCACTTTTGCCAAATACCCCCACACTTTAAAATAATTTAAGTTGGGCTTCCGTCCTTTCTATTTTTCATATGGAATGGATTGTGTTTTGCTATGGGGTACTCGATTTAGTATTCGGCTAGCCGTAAGAACGGGTTTCCCCCACAAGTTCTGTGGCAAACCAGAACTTATCAATAATGTGTTCATCATCTCCTTTAATAAACGATTATTTTCTTTCTGCAATCCCATTGGATTGGGGCGTGTAAGGGGCCGTTGTTTGATGAATAATTCCATATTCTAAACATATTTGTTCAAAAGGAGATTCATATTCACCACCCCTATCACTTTTTATCATTTTGATTTTCTTGTTAAGTTGCATTTCAACTTCATTTTTGTATTGCTTAAATGCGTCTATTACTTCATCTTTACTATTAAGTAAGTAAACATAGCAATATCGAGTATTATCGTCAATAAAAGTTATAAAATACTTCTTTCCACCACGATATGGTATTTACTTCATATCACAAATATCTACGTGAATTAAGCCTAAAGGATCTGAATTCCCTTCAACTAACCTATAAAGATGTTTAACATACTTAGATTCCACACATATTTGATATTTTGATTTTTCGCATTCAAATTTAGGCAATACTTCCAAATTAATTATTTTCTTCAAGGTTTTATAATTAACATGACCCAAACGTATATTCCATAATTCATTTGACTCAAATAAGTAAGACAAAGCTAAAGTTTTATTATTATTTTCAACAACCATTACATTCAGCTCGAAAAGGCCCTCAGTGAGGTAACCTTTTCTTACAAATATTTCGTTCTTACTTATTACAGCCTTATCGAAAACAAAAATACCTTAAAACCCATTCTTAATAAGAAGTCTAGCAGAGACTAAATTCTTTCTAATATCGGAAACATGAATGACGTTGTTCAAAGTCACCACTTTGCCGAAAGTCATTTTGAGAAATATTTTCCCACATCCTTCAATCTTGGCCTTTGCAGCATCTTCCATAGAAAGCGTCTCATTGGGTCCAACTGGAGCATAAGTAGCAAAAACTTCTCTAACAGCACAAACATGGCGAGTGGCTCTAGAATCAATCCACCACTCTTTATGATTGCCCACCAAGTTGCATTCGGAAAGCATGGCACACAAGGCATCAATACCATCATACTTTTCAACCATGTTTACTTGACCCTTTTTCTTGTCTTTCCTCGAAGCACGACACTCTGTAGATTTGTGTTCGATTTTTTTACAGTTGTAGCAATTTCCACTAAACCGCTTCTTGCTTGGGTTGTATTTCAGTCCGGAAGACTTCTTCCTCTTTTTGTTCTCTTCAACAATATTTGCTCCCATTATTGTTGAGTTTCCATGGCCTCTCTTGTCAACAGCTTTATTGTCCTCTTCGATTTTCAACCGAATAATAAGATCTTCAAGGGACATCTCCTTGCGTTTGTGTTTCAAATAATTTTTGAAGTCCTTCCACAACGGAGGCAACTTCTCAATCATCGCTGCTACTTGGAATGCTTCATTGATGATAAGACCTTTAATGAAACTTTTGTGAGTAAACATAATAAAATTAATACTACCAACACTGGTATTAATTCTACTTATAACTTCAGCAAAGAGATCGTGAATAATCACTTGCAATTACTGGACTTGTGTAATAACATACTTGCTATCTACCATTTTATAGTCCAAAATTTTGCAGCAACGAACTTCTTCAACCCGACATTTTCAATTTTATATTTCTCGTCAAGCGCAATCCACAGTTCTTTTGACGTTTCCACACCACAGTAGACGTTATACAAAGCATCCTCCAACCCACTTAGAATATAATTCTTGCACAAAAAATTTGAATGCTTCCACGCCTTAATCACGAGAAAGCGTTCAGTTTCTGGAGTTTCATCAGACAACACAGGAATATCTTCGTTGATGAACTTCTGAAGACTTAGAGTAGTCAAGTAGAAGACCATATTTTGCTGCCAGCGCTTGAAATCAATCCCGAAATTTTTTTTGGATTTCTCCACTGGTGCCAATGCTATTGGTGTTGCTCGGCTCGTTGAGGCATAGGCAATTACCATCGGAATAGCTTGGTTCCGGTTGTCATTTGTCATTTCTGTAAAAGAATGACACAAACGTTAAAATCACGTAGATTTTAATATCCAATAGAGTACAAAACCACAAAGGTTCTCTAGAAATAGTGAGTATAACACAAATACAGAAAATATATTATATTCCTTAAGCTTGTTAGTAAATTGTATTTGTAAAATAATTCTGAAAAATATAAATTAACATAAACAGAAATGAAAAACAAAAACAGAATTTTAATTCGATCCCACTGAATTCACAGTGTTTCCTTAAGGAATTTAATCCCCTCCTATTACCCAAGGTTGTGAATTATTCCTCCCAGGATAGAACGAATTAAACACTGGTGTAGTAGTACTTCAAACCCCAGTTTTTCAGCGAATACAAATTTCGGTAGCAAATCACACTTACTGTTGCTTTGTCTGATGTTAAAAGTATGCAAAAGGAGGAGAAACTCAGAAAATCGTATGAAAATTCTGAGCAAAATAGACTTGTATTTATAGCCAAAGTTGGGCTGAAATCCGAAGAGGTGCAACTCTTCAGAATGGCTGTTTATGCAAAACGGCATAGCATAAATGTCAAAATATAAATGGCTATTTACTCAACAATAAGAGGGAAAATTGAAGGGTAGTTAATTTTTTGTTACAAAAACAGAAAACTGAAAATTCAATAACTGAATTGGATTTAATATAAATATTTATTTTAATATTATATTAATTTTAATATTTTATTATTAAATAATCAATCGATCGATCATTTGACCAAATTCTAATCCTACTTCGAAGTCGAAGTCGAAGTCGAAGCCGAGCGAGCGAGCGAGCAACGACGACGACGGCGCGAGGCTTGCCTTCTTCTCAATTCTTTATGAGCTAGACGAAGAGCAATTGCTTATATTCCCATCAAAAACCTTTTCCTCTACCCATATGGAACAATCAAGGAGGGAAACTCAAATATTACTCAAATATTTTATTTTTCCCTCCATTTTCCATTTACTCAGTTTTAAGCATTATTAGCTTAAAACCCCAATAGGGGTAGGCTAGGATGTTGGGGTGGGAGGTGGGCGGGGTGACGTCGAGATCGAGGGTGCCAAGGATACTGGGAGGTTTGCACCGGGGGTGGGGCTGGGGATGCCTAGGAATAGGGGGTGGGCGGGGATAGGTTATGGACGGCTAGGTCAGGGAGGTGGTTGTGATGGGACTGGATTGGAGGGGGAAGTAAGGATGGCGATGGTCTTAAATGAGTTTTGAAAAATATTTTTCTTACTCATGATAGAATTTTTTTTTTTTTAAAATTGAAGAAAAATGAGTTCGCAAAAAAAAATATTTTTCTAAATATGTAAAATTCAAAACATTTTCTGGACACATGCCCTAATTAAATCCAATTATGCTAGGATATTTTACTGATGTTTGTTACGGGAGTATACACTTTATCAATGTTACTTTTCCCTTTTCATATTTATAGTGAACAAAGTTTGTGTATTTGAGATTTCGATCTCAAATACAGCTTAGTTCCTTCAAGAATTTCTACATGCGAATACAAGAACAAAATAGAAGTTAAATTAAAATTCAATACCTTAAAGATGAATACTTCCATTTTCAGGCATGTAATTTCCTTGAGGTTTCTAGTACATTATCCAACTAAGCAGGTTACCTTCAACAGAGGTTACTGAAAGTTTCTTGAAGTGTTGTGTAAATTAAACTCAGCATGATAGCAGAAAAAGTCTGTAAATGTCAATCATGCAATTAATTAGGAGACTTGTATACGATAAAAATTAGAGGGCTCGATTTTATGAATAATAGGGCACCCAGTAGAGATCACCTCTGGAAGGCTCGGAGTTTAGCTCGGAGTTCGACCCTAATGGGTTTATAACGCTTGGCCCTGAGGCAGTATAGAGCAACGTTAAGACGCACTACCGGGAAGTTCCCAAGGGCATGATTAAAGTTGACCTAGTCTGTTAGGCTAGTTCATGCCTGTATAGTGGCATTAAATAGTTGTAACAACCTCATATCTTTGCAATAAATGTGTTTGTACTATAAGGGGATTCCTCTCATCTATAAAGGAAACCCTTGTCATTTTTGTAAAGGCAAGATATACAACACATATTATTCAATACAAGAACATTCTCTGCTTTCTAACTCAATCATACTCTCTATTTGATTCTATTGCTTACATTTATTGTCTTACTCATATTTATTACATTTCATTAATTTTTCTTCATTTATTTCTCTTTATTGGACATAAGGAGCCGCCATCAAATTTATCATAACTGTTAAACCTTCATCAACTACCCTTAGCCGGCCATTCGACTCGACCTCGAGGCCCGCATACGCCAGCTCGAGGCCTCGTTTTCCAACTATTAGATTTAGTCACTAAGCTATTTACAAGCTCTCATTTCGTTTTCTAATCTCTCACTTAGCATTTGTTGCCTAACAACTACCATAAAAATAGATCACATATTTTTAGAACTACAAAATCATATCTAATTGTTATTACTATTTTCAAGGTAAACAGTTTGACACCCATCGTGAGATTAAAAATAATAGTGCTTGTTTTCTTGCTGGTTTACTATATAACGCAAGTTATATTTCATACTTTTTCTTGTCCAAAATCTTTGATTTCAGGTCAAAATGTCTAACTCAGCAAATGCACGTGAAAACAACAATCTTGAGGACCAAGGAGAAAACGGTGTAGCTATTCCTGGTATGATGAAATTTCCAACAAAGGATGGGATAAAAACCATCTACGGGGAATATCATGCAACAAAAGAGATGTTTGCGGTGCACGATGTGGCACCAACGCCAATACCTCCACCATCAGAGGAACCAAAGGATAAGCAAATAGTAAAATATCAATAACATGCTATATTGTCGACTACACCCGACTAAACAAGCAAAAGACCATGTTGTGTCCTAAAAGCAAATGTTCGAAGCACATCGAGGCTCAAGGCACCATTGACACTAAGATATAATCATCTCCCTTTTAGTTATATTCTACATTAACCTGTGTGTAGATATCCGACCGAAACAGCCGAAGCGCTTTCCAACTTGAAGGCCTTAGGTTCCAACAACATACATTGCACTCTTTTCCTTCGACCGGGTTTTTATACCAAGAAGGGTTTTACCAGCAAGGTTTTTAACGAGGCAATATCTATATGCTACCTAAGGAAGACTCAACAAGTATTTAAGGCTTCTCTTTGAATCAAACTCGAATACTGGGGGCATCACCCCGGAAGGTCACCTCTTTAGAGAAGCCAAAGATGTGCTAAACAGGGTCTCGACAGGAAAATGATATCTCGGGCCAAACGATCGAACGAACCGTGTCTGTATAGAATAACTGAGCCCTTGACAGCAAAAACATTTGTACTTTTACCAAGTAATCAAAGAATACTTTCCCCTACATCAAAGCATTTCGCGTTTCAAAGAAGTCGCTATTTCTTACAAAAATAGCTCCAGAGTCAAAAACGTCCCGAACACTCAGGGATTGGCATCAAAAACTCAAAGTCGTATGACCTCCGGGCCGAAAGCTGCGAACTCATAAGCCCTCAATAAGGCAATACCAAGTTCACAGAAAATGGCTCCATAAGACAAGAAAACTTTCAATGTCTCAGAGATTGTCGTCGACTATCATCGAATGCCACCCCATTGACTTATCAACAACCCAAGGCCATAAGATCACATATGGGAAACCTCGAGCTCATAAGACCTTTATAAGGCAATTCCAAAATCTTTAAGACCTCAAGCAAGGCATGAACTATACTTGTACCAAGTAACCAAAATTGTAAGACCTTAAGTAAGTCATGTAAAAATTATAAGACCTTACAAAAAGGCATTATCCCGACCTTAAAGTTAAGGCTATATTTTCGAACTTGTAAGACCCCTAAAAAGGCATACCATCGATATAGATGCCAAAACTACATAATTTGGGAACTAAAAGGCTATGAACAAACATAAATGACTACAGTCATAAGGCTCCGGCCAAACTAACGTGACTCGGGGATGCCCGACCGTCGCTAAAAAATCACAGGCCTTCAAATTACTTCGAAAGTACTTCAAAAATAATCGGTTAAACAAGGCTACCCTTGACATAGGCAAAAGAGCCTCGACCATGTCATCTCCAAACTATAGGCTTCAAAACTCTCAGCCACCGAGCAAAACCCCCCGAGGTGCTCGTTCATCGCCACATAACGACTCACAATCGAGTTTTTTTATCAAATCGTTGAAAAGTCAGGAAAACACAATTCCAAAAAGTCCTTAACAAGGGAAACAAATCCTATATTAGAGATCGTACCTACCCAATGCGTAAGAGCCACTACCGCCAACCCATATAAAAGGTCGTGTCGACCCAATGTGTAAGAGCCACTGCCACTAGCCCATATAAAAGGTCATGTCGACCCAATGCATAACAGCCATTGCCGCCAGCCCATATGAGAGGTCGTACCAACCCAACGCATAAAAGCTAAGGGCCAGCTTTAAATCCAAAAACTTAGGAGCTCAATGAGCTCGAGTCAAAACCCAACTCGGAGACTGAGCCCGAAAAAGTTAACTGGATATGCCTAAGAGCAAAAGTATAAGACCTTAAACATTGACTTATAATAAAAAAGTAAAAGGTTGTACCGACCCAATACGTAAGTGCCACTATCGCCAGCCCATATAAAAGGTCGTAGCGACCCAATGCGTGAAAGCCTAAGGGCCAGCTTAAAATTCAAAACTTGAAGATCAATAAACTAAAGTCAAAACCCGACCTGAATATAAAACCCAAACATAGTCAAGAATGCTTAAAGGCAAACACGTAAGAGCTTACGGGCCAGCCCACTGAGTCTCAGGGCCGTATTGAAAGCCTAAGGGTTTTTTTTACCCCAAGGCCCAATTTATCCGGCCAATCATTGACAAAGCATCAAAATTCGAAGCAACTCAAAATTCGAAGCAAAGAAAGACATGCACATGCGAAAAAGAATGGAACCAAAAGTTTTTCTTCTACAATTACATAAGGCTTCACTTACAAAGTCGTCTAGGAACACCATACACAAGATTACAAAGAAAAATCCTAAGCCTACGTCACTCTCGGAGACTATGTCCCGTTGGCCTCTCTCTCGCTATCTTCGGCATCGAACATAAGGAACTTAGCATCATATTCATCCGCCTTTGCCTTCTTTATCTCTTCCGAGAAGTCAAAGCCCCTAGCATGGATCTCCTCGAGGGTTTCCTTTCGAGATTTGCTCCGAGCATACTCCTTGATTCTGCTCTCATGTCAAGAGCCCCTCTCAGCTCAGCTTGAGCATCGACAAAATCCTTCAAATTGACGGCCACTTCCTTATCAGCCTTAGTTCGGACCGCTTCGACTTCAGCCAGAGCATCCACGACCTCGGCCTTCTTCTTTAGAAGCTCAGATTCAAGCCTTGTAATCATGTCCGCTCGGACCAAGCTGTTCTCATGAGCTATGCAAAGTTGTACTTCGAGGGTGGAAGCATTGGCCAAAGCATCCTTCTCTGCCGCATCCTGGGCATCCACCCAAGCCTTTGGCTCATCACACTCACACTTGGCTTGGACAACTTCACTACAAAGGCATTCCAGGTCCTCCATATTTTTCTGCAACTGAAGTAAATGAAACATCAGCATTAGAGGATAGAAGGAGAAACATGAGATCCCTTAGAGCAAAATTACCTGCTCCTCGAGGTAGCTTTCATAATTCATACTTCAAATCGCCTCATACCATAGGTGTCTCGTCTTCCATTTCATTGCAAAGAAGCCTGAGGGATTTCTCCCCAGCCACGGATTTTCGCAACCTGGCCTGACAACGAAGCAACTCAGACTTGATCTTGTTAAAAGCCTATGAAGGAGAAACTCAATGAGAGAGTACAAATTGAAAGAACCAAAAAACCAATACGATTGGCCAAAACTCACAACAGAGTAGAGCCGTTGAGCTTTCTCAAAAGTCAAGCGCACTTCCACTAGTCTAACTTCATCAACCCAGTAAAACTGCTCCCGATTGCGATACAGTTGCTCGACATATGCGGTCCCTATCTTGGAACATCCCTCGAAGTGCCTTTAATGGGAAAAGAAGTTCGTGGCAGAAAACCCACACTCCTCGAGGAACCTTCAATAGGAAAAGAAGATGACAGCGGAGGAGGGACCATTTTTCTAAAGCTAGAGACCTCGGGTGCTGCAAACTCAGCTGATACATCCTCCCTGAGCCTCTGACTTGGACTTATCTTACTATAAGCACCTTCACCCTGCTAGGGCCCTTTTCACTTACTAATATTATTATTATTTGGCCCCGAAGTTGACGATTCTTCTCCCTATCCGAGAAGGCACAATCTCACCTCAGAAAACTCCCCAATAACTACGATGACGGAACTAATATGCATAAAAGGAAAGTGCCTTTCAAAAAAGAAGCAAAATCATATAGCACGTAACGTGGTGTTTTTCCTCCCATTTCCCCTTAGACAAGTATCACCACTTACGTTTATCGTGAGTCGAGTGGGTCACCAACTTCCAAGCCCAATCTGTCAGGTCAAGGACCTCGTATGGCATCCATGGAATTGCTGCATAAAGGGAAAGAAAAACGCATTTATGGAGCTTGCCTCCGCCATAAGCAAAACAATGAAGACATAAGTGTACCACTTACGTGTAAATTTTATTCCTCGAGAAATAGCAAAAAATCCATAGGGATAGCGTCAAAAGTCCATACTCAAATAAACTGGATCATCCATCCTCGGTCCCCGTCTTCTTCGTCATCAACAACAAAGGGCCTGGTGGATCGACATCGCTGGGTTAGCAGGCCTCGATAGTGAAAAGGCGGGTACAACCAGATAAGATGACTAAGGGTAAACTCGATCCCAACTTCCTCCGCAAATAATCTCATCATCAGTATTATCTACCAAAATGACAGATGAACCTATGCCAAGGTAGCTTGATACTTTCGACAGAAGTTAAGCACAACACTGTCAAGGGGCCCAGCGTAAAGGGGTACTTGTATACATTCAGAAACCCATTGACACGATCCATGATGCTTTCTTACAGGGAAGGTACCAGCAGTACTACCTTCTCCCCCCATCTACAATCTTTCCTCACTGACTCAAGGTGCCCCTCTCCTATTAAGGAAGTAAACTTTGAAGTATACTCCCAAGGGCCCTGAACATTGAGGGTTTTTCCTGATGAAAAGCTCCCCCTCGAAACAAAATGTCTCGAGTATGGCTCGCCTGACGCGGTGGTGCACCACCAACCAGGCAGGGACCAGAGGCAGAACTTCCATCTCCTTGTCGAACGGATCCAGGCATAGCAGCCATAATTATGGTAAAAAAAAAGAGAATTGGAGAAGGAATTTGAACGAGGGCTTCAAAATTAAAATAGTAAAGGACCTAATGCAAGAAAGAAGAACTCTATAAAGAAGGATAACTACTCGGGATAACGGAATTCTCAAATGAGAGAAGACAAACCTATATATAGAGCAAGCGGTGACTCTCCAACTGCCACAAAAGCTGATTAAAAATAATTACTAAGCCATTATCTCTTTGGGAAGATGTACCGGCGGGATCACCTCGGTCGTTTCATAACCATGTCATATAATTAACACTGTCGTACGATGTTTTGGGGATCAAAGACCACGACATCAACCAATCCTCGAGATGGTACCCGATCTCGAGGATTTCTATCAAAAAGAAGATAGGCTCTAAGGAGCCACTAACATCATTACAAGCCTCGAGATGGTACCCGATCTCGAGGATCTCTATCAAAAAGAATATAGTCTCTAAGGAGACACTAACATCATTACAAGCCTCGAGATGTTACCCGATCTCGAGGACCTCTATCAAAAGAAGATAGGATCTAAGGATCCGTTGACATCATTACAAGCCTCGAGATGGTACCCGATCTCGAAGATCTCTAAAGATAGGCTATAAGGAGCCATTAACATCATTTCAAGCCTCGGGATGGTGCCCCATCTCAAGGATCCCTGTAAAAATGAAAGATAAATTTCGAGGAGCTACTTATACAAGACCGACCTCGAAGTGGTACCCTACTTCAATGATTTCTTCTATTTGGAAATGCGGGTCATCCATCCGATTCTCTGGCCCTCGAGCTACCTAAGTCCGAGCCAATTTTCACTCAAAAACTACTAATGAAGCCTTAAGGATATTCTTTGCCTTTGGATCAAGTTAACCGTCCTCTCAGTTACTTTAATCCAGGGGTTATTCGAGTCCAGGCATACCATCATCTGGGGCTTATCTATAACGCCTTAAGTTTATCCTCACTCTAAGCTCGATACAAGTTTTTAGGTTGCCCGAGCTTGAGCGGAGTTTCACTTGGGGACTATTCACAAAAGCCTAAAAGCTATTTTTATTCTTAGAGGCTCAAGCAAACTATCCCTCGAGGATTATCGATGGGGACTAAAAGGCGTAAGTTTTGTTCTAAAAATCAAGACCTCACTCCCACTCGATTCAAAGTCGTTGGTTTCGACGATCTAATTCTGTATCAAGTCGACCCTGGTTCGGTCCAAAGAATGGTAAGGGATCTTAGCAAAAATCATATTTGCCAATCAAAAATCAAGGAAATTCCCATGCCCAGGTCCGGTATTTGGACCGATCGGCAAAATCGCATGCTTCGATTCTTCTCAAACACAAATAAAAGGAAATCCAGCATAAATCAGAGACATATTCAAGAAGCACTTTGCATTAATAAATGATGATTACAAAAGCCCACAAAGAGTCCTTACACATGGTTATAAAAACCCACGAAGGGTCCTTACAAATAAATAAATAAAACAATGGCTAAAAGTCTAACCTACTCTCGGAGATACATCTTTGGGAGCCATTTATGCGAGAACCATTCCCTGGGGGACCCATCTCGACCTTCCAAGCGATGTCTTCGAAAACCCCCTCCAAATTGAAAAATGATGAAGAAGCAGAAAATGATGAAGAAGTAGAAAAAGATGAAGAAGTGGCTGGGTGAAACATTTGGAGAGTATGGTTCTCGACAGCACTACTATTATGAAGCCACTTCTTGAGACGTTGCACCGGTATAGGATGCAAGATTTAGTAGATGGCGCCACCTCACTCCACGGAAAACAAATGGAATGAAGTGTCGCACCGGGTAGTTAAGAGAGAAGAGCAGAAGTTCGTAGTCCGCATGTCCCTTAATGCGAAGATAATTTGAGATTCCTGTTTGATCCTACTCAGTAGGGGAAGGCTCTGGGAAAGAGCCATGGCATAACTGATGGGAACTTGGCCATGTGACCTTATGATCACAGGCTTTAAACATGGGAAATATATTTGGATGAGGACGAAGAGAAGAGAGGAATGAAAGGTTGTTGGAGAACGATTGAATGAAGTTTTGGTTCAAGAAGACTCCCATTTATAGAAAGGTGGAAGCGTAACCGGTGGCGCAATCAATGCTTTATGGGAGACGGATCAGTGGCAGTATCATTGCCTTGAAAAAAATAAACCGGCGCTATATTGAATATTTCTAGGAAAGATGTATCGATGGGACGCCTCAATTATTGGAAAAGCTAACATCATAGGCATGATGTCATGGCAAGAGGCTCGAGGAGATCAGTGTCAAAGTCGTTTCTTATCATTTTAATCTAAGAAATGTAGAGACTATCTATATACGGTAAAAATCAGATGGCTCTATTTTATGATCATTAGGGCACCCCGTAGAGATCACCCCTGAAAGGCTCGGAGTTTAGCTTAGAGTTCGACCCTAAGGGTTTATAACGCTCGGCCTCGAGGTAGTATAGAGAAACGATTAAGACGCACTAGCGGGAACTTCCCAAGGGCATAATTAAAGCTAACCTAGTCTGTTAGGCTAGTTCATGCCCGTACAGTGGCATTAAATAGTTGTACCAACCTCATATCTTTATAATAAATGTGTTTGTACTATGAGGGAGTTCCCCTTATCTATAAAAGGGACCCTTGTCATTTTTGTAAAGGAGGATATACAACACACATTAGGGTGTGTTGAAAGAAGGAGCACTTTCGATTTTGTCGGTGCTTTTAATAATTTTATCTTCTCTATATTCTATTAGGGTTTTGCGGCACATGTTCCTTATAAAGAGAAAGAGACATAGTTATAGAGGGGGATTGGACACTCATTGCAAGAAAAAACACTTTGACACTATCTAAAGATTCTTGCTTTACAAACATCTATATACCCTTTTTCCTAGATATGATTCTAACTTTTATCCCACGATCCAAGAAGAATACGAATATTCAACGGTTTATCAATTATTTATCATTGTTAGGAGGAATATCATCGAATCCAACCCTTTTTTGATAACCCCGTTTGCATTTATTTATTTATTGCTATTATATTACATTTCTTTCCATTTAATGCTATCTCCTTTGTTCTTGGGCCATTAAACACTGTCTTTATTACATACTTATTATTACCCGAAAGTATTTGAACCACTTTATCACTTAAATCATCTGAACAACCATTTGGATATTATTATTGGCTAAAATTAACTCAAATATGTTAGAAAATTTAATTGTTTAAATCTAGATTAAAATTTTAGGTCAAACAATTAACTGCTTACAAACGCATCTATACATATATATTATCTGAGACAAGGTGTAAGTTTTGCCGTACTTATTGAGTCTAGTCTAAATCCACCATTGAACTATTAGTTACAAAACTTGAATAATTATTATTCTATTTAAAGAGGCAGGCTGTAGACTGAATGAAACGGAGTTGATTTTACTAATGAAGTAGTAGCTTTATATATAGCACAAAATTACAACAATAAATCTTCTGGAAGATACAGATACATACAACCTAACAAACTCCTAAAGAAAAAGCTAACAAAAATATACATAAAAGATATAGATAAAAGATACAGATAAGGGCTATGTTAATGGATAAGATTGAATCAATTAAGAATACCTTTACATGCCCCCCTAAGGTGGGGCTGGTATCAACAAGACCCAACATGGGATAATTATATAGAAACACATAATTGGGCATTGGCTTCATAAGAATGTCTGCAACTTAATCTGTAGCGTGAAGGAGATGGACCGTGAGAACCTTAGACTGCACAAGCTGACAAACAAAGTGAAAATCTATCTCAACATGTTTCATATGGCTACGAAAATCCAGATTGGTACAAATGTAAGTAGTGCTCATGTTGTCGCAAAGAATGTGAGGAGGACTAGACAGTGGAAAGTAAAGCTCACGAAGCAAGTTTTTGAGACTGACAACTTCAGAGGTTGTAGTTGCAAAAACTCAGTATTAGGCCTCAGTAGAAGACTGAGAAATAGAATGTTGCTACTTAGAAGACCATGAGATAGGAGAATCACCAAGATATACAAGATACTCTTTTATAGAGGCTCGATCAAGTGGATCACCAGCCCAATCCGAATCAGAATAGGCAACTAAATGAGCAGATTTTTTGGCAAGCTTAATACTAAGATGAGCAGTGTGACAAAGATATCTCGGAAGACGCTTGACAGCTTTCCAGTAAAAAATACCTAGTTGATGCATAAATTGAGATAATTTGCTTACTACAATGGAAATTTTAGGACGCGTAAAGGATAGATAATGAAGCTTCCCAGTGACTCAACGATAAAGAGTTCCATCCACTTTGGAATCCTCACGAGATGTTTCAAAGGTACATGTAGAGGTTATGGGTGCGGGAGCGCCTTTGCATTCAGCCATGTTAATATCTTGGAGAAGATCTTTGACATATTTATGCTGAGAAAAGAGCAAACCATCTGATGTGTGCATAACCTCAACGCCAAGAAAGTATTAAATTAACCCAAGATCTTTAAGAGAGAACTATGAAGATAGAGCATTAATAATGGATTTTGTAGCAGGTGGCTGGTTACCAGTGACCATGATATTATCCAAGTAAACTAGGATGTACACAGTAACTCTAAGCTTATGAAGAATAAAAAGAGATGCATCAGATTCGCACTTGATAAAACCAAGGGTAAGAATTATAATTTTTCAGCTCAATGTACCAAGCTCCTGGAGCTTGTGTCAAGCTACATATAGCTTTATTAAGTTTACATATATGAGTAGGATATTGTCTAGATTCAAAACTTGTAGGCTGCTTCATGTATATCGCCTCTTCATGATTTCCCTGTAAAAAGACGTTATTAACATCCAACTAGTGAATGAGCCAGGTTAGTTGAGTTGCAATAGCTAGAACTATACAAACAGTTGTATATTTAAAAATCGGGCTAAAAGTTAAGTAATAGTCTAAACCAGGTCGCTGTGTGAAGCCTTTCGCAATAACTCTTGCTTTGTACCTGTCAATCGAACCATTAGGTTTATGCTTAAGCCTAAACAACCATCTGCAATCAACCAAATATCTTGAGGGATCCCTGGGTACTAAGTCCCAAGTCCTGTTTCTAACTAAAGCTTCAAATTCAGACTGCATAACAACCCGACAGTAAGGGTAAGATTGTGCTTATTTGAAGGTCTTTGGTATAGGTTCACGCATGAGTGTGGATCAAACTGATAGGTAAAACTTCTTGGGTTTAGACGGTTAGACTGAGACCTTGTGACCATTGGGTGACGAAGTGGAGGTTGGGTTAGCGTGCTAGTAGATATTGGAGGTTGATTGTATGTAGTACATGCTGCTGGGGGAGTGTGTTTCGACGTTGGTAGGTTATGGTGATAGGTTGTGTGGTTCTTAGAAGAGCTTCCGAGGTTGGCTGGTTTGAAATTGGAGATAGGTTTTGGTTATCTTGGTCGAAGGAGTTAGATTCAGGCTGTGAACATCGGTTTTGGTTATCTTGCCTAGAGAAATTAGAGGAAAAGGGATCATTACCTGAACTTGAAGAGGCACACATAGGAACAAGAGAATCAATTGGCGATTGTATATGTTTGGAAATTGGAGGTAGAAATTCCAAATTTGCGCTTAAAGGAGATATATCAGTATTCTCCTGTTTAAAGATAATATCATTATCTAATGTACTCACGCTGTTAGTTTATGAGTATCCCTATATTTTTGAAAGATATTTGCAAAGGGATAATTATTTTCAAAAAATACTGCATCTCTAGAAAGATAGATTTTAGAGGTGACAGGATCAAAACACTTCTGGGAATAATATTTATTCGGAAAACCTAAATAAACACTCGCATTAACGTAGGTTCTAGTTTATTTTCGGCATATGTTCTGAGCCATGATACATAAACAACCAAAAGTTTTAATAGACTGATAATTTGGTGGTTCTTGAAATAAAATTTCATACAAACGCTTATAATTTAAAACTGGTATAGTGAGTCTACTTATAAGATAAACAGCTTGGTGACAGGCCAAACTCCAAAATTTAGGGGGTAACGAGTCTTGGTGTAAAAGTATTTTTGTAGTTTCAATAACTTGTCGGTGACGACGTCCTACCAACTCAACTCGTTGAGGAGTGTATAGTGGGGAAACTAAGTGCTCAATACCCTATGATTTTAAATAGGAAGTTAAGCTTTGAAATTCATCTCCTCCATCAGTCTAAAAAGAAGAAATTTTTGTTTGAAAATGACTTTCTAAGAGTGGATGTAGCATTTTAAAAATATCCAAAACCTCCCGTTTAGATTTCAAGGTGTATAGCCACATATATTTTAAAACGTGATCCACAAATATAACATAGTATCTTTTTTGATCGATGGATAATATTGGTGCGTGTCCCCATAAATTACTATAAATTGTTTGTAGGACATTGACTCTTCAGGGAGTTAACTGAGAAAGGTAACCTGTGGCTTTTATTAGAATTGCAGGAATTACAATCAGAACTAACTCTCGAAGAACTAACAAGAATTGAAAATTTATGCAAAATATTATTTAAAGTGCGACGATTTGGATGACCCAAACGTCGATACCATAATTAAATTGGAACAACCATGTTGCACTGGGATGCCTATATGATGGACACGTGTACGGTCTCCCATTAATCTGCCCTCAAACTAGCGCTACCCACGTATTCAAGTCCTTCACAAGATAAGAAAATGGAAAGAATTCCATGGATGTGTTATTATCACGGCAAATTAACAGACAAATATGAGATTATTTTTTATGGCATGAGAGCAGAGAGTTTTAGATAGGCTAAAGAGATAATTTGATGCTTTAAGTTCAGTGTTACCAGTTTGGGAGATAGGTATAGCAGTACCATTAACCATGACGGTTTCCTCAGGTCCGTGGTAGTCTTAAGCAGTTGTTAGGCTTTGAGCATCTGAGGCAATGTGATGTGTGGCACCCCATGTCGATGATCCACGATGTTTGTTGTTGTGATTCACGTCCAATAAATTTTGCTCTAGCCTAAAAATGATTGTGGGACTGGCTGCGACAAACTCGGGCATAGTGGATAGGACGATCACATAGCTGGCAAGCCAGATAGTTGTTAGACTGAGCAAAGTTCTTACGAGGCTTCCATGATTGGCCCCGATTGGGTTGATTGTTGTTTGCGTTATTGTAATGCCTTCTGTTGGTATTATTGCGAGGTTGAGAAGTAGATCATTGTGCAATAGCAGTAGTAATGGAATTTGAGAGAGAAGCATGCGTATCATGATTCTTAGGGAAGAGTTAATGGTCAAGTAACTTCTCATACAACTCTTCATTTGAGATGGTAGTATCTCGTGCCTAAATAGCTACTGAAAATTCTTTAAAATCTGATCCAAGAACAGTGAGTATCTTCATAATGAGTTCCTCGTTGGATACAGGAGCACCAGCTATAGCAAGCTCATCACAAAGAGCGCAAACCTGATGCATATAGTCAACGAAAGGTAAATCATTCTTTGCAAGATGAGCTAAGTGATCTCGTAGACTAAAAATTCGTGTTTGGGATTTATTGGCATACGCTATGTGAAGCGCATCCCAAGCCGCCATTGAAGAGGTTGCTGAAGTAACAGATGCAGCAAGGGTAGGATCAACTGAAGCCAAGATGGCACTTTGAATAAGCTGATCTTACCGGAATTAGGATAGGTACGCAGGGATTTCAAAAGATTGATTGTTTGAGGAGATGCTTTGGCTAGGGGCAGGAGTAGTTACATCAAGATGGCCATAGATATTGTGCCCACATATAAGCATAGATTTTGACACATAAGGGATGTCAGTATTTTTTTTTTGTATATAAATACTTTTTGTATGTTAATATACAAAAATTATATAAATTTTATATACTTTTTCGACTACCAAATGTAAATAGATTCGGTCACGGGATAAAAGTGATAATACAAGAGAAATTTTCGTTCCTATACTATATAGGAAACTATATTACCAAATATGTTCATAGTTTGCATATTACCCTTCATGCTAATAGTATTTCTACAAAATATAGACAATGCATTAAATAAGGAATCATTGTAGCTGTAGGATTCCTTATTTAGGCACGCTAAAATTGGAGAATTAAATATTCTTTCAGATCTTCCACAACGCAAATCGCACATTCATAATTATCATCGGATTCGTTTCAAATTTTTCTGCTTTTGCGATACACTCTGTTTCAATCTTTTTTCTGATTTTACAAATAAAAAATGATTAACTCTTCTACAATTCTTCTGCAACAAACGTAATTATGTCCAAAATCTCAATTATGCTACAACTGAATGGGAATTGGGATAGCTATGGGAGATTTGGAGAATTTCGAATTTGAGTTTTCAAAAATCATTATTTGTTTGGATTGGGTGTTGTTGCAAATAATTGAAAATATGGTTTGGAGTTTATATCTCAATTTTGAGGGGTTTTGGCAAAGATTAGAATTGGTTTTGGCTAAATTTTAGATTGAAACTCGAAGAAGAACAAGAAGAAGACATGACATACATTATATTACAGAAGTTGTAGAAAATTTGTAGATAAATTGTAGAAAATTTATATTTTGTTGTTTATTTATTTTTCTTTTATTCATTTAACTATTGTATGAAAGTTGAATAAAATTTTGAGTGTATTTATGGTTATATTAATTTTACTGGCAAGAGTTGACTTTTATTTTTGAGTTTTGTACTTTTGTGTTAAAAGTTTTGATGGGAGCTTGTTATTCCACATCGTCTGTTTTTTAGCTAACTTGTGCAAAGGAGAAGATATTTTTTAAGTTATATATATTGCTATACCTTTAAATTCAAGAAAGTATGGTTGTATTGTATTTAAAGAGGCGTGAATTTATAGAATAGGTTGAATGTGAGGAACGAGTCAAATAAGACTCACAATGGCTTATTTTCGGAGACACAAAATTGAGCAAAATTACGTGAGTTGAGTGCGGATGCACAAAATATCTTCTTGACTTTGCAGAACTGAGCATGAGGTGCGGATGCATAATTTACAACCATAAAATTGTATTCTTTTATTTATTTAACTATGGCATATATCAATATGGATTTTCATAATATCTATAAAATTTATACATTTATTCTACAATAAAACTACATATTATTTGAAAAATTAATATGAAAATATAGGATTTCAATGTTTCTACAAATTATCTACAAAATTTCTACAAACTGTTCACAACAGAATTTATCTTTATTTTCATGCATGTTCGTCTGGAACACTAAAGTTACTTGATATGCCAACATCTCCCGTTATAGATGAATACAACTTATCTACAATTTTCATATATTATTTCCACCCAATTAAGTACAACTACAATAACATAAAACTTACACACAAATTTTATATAAAATTTATACAATATATCTTTTGTATATTTTATATCTGATTTATACATAGTAAAAATAAATTTCATATGTCTAATTATATATTATACAACTTATCTACAAATTATCTACAATTTTTGTACATTATTTCTACTAAATTATATACAACTACAATATAATACCACTTAAATATAATTTTTATACAAATGTTGTTCAACTTTCATACAATAGTTAATGAATAAAAGAAAAATAAATAAACAACGGAATACATTTTATCTACAATTTTTCTATAATTTCTGCAATATAATGTATGTCATGTCTTCTTCTTCTTCACCTTCTTCGAGTTTTAATTTGAAATTCAGCCAAAACCAAGTCTAATATTCACAAAACCCCTCAAAATTGAGATATAAACTCCAAACGACATTCTCAATTATTTGCAACAACACCCAATCCCAAAAAAATAATTTTTGAAAACCCAAATTCGAATTCAAAGCTTAAAAACTTTTTAATGGCTGTCAATGGTGGAATTGCTGCTCTCTTTTCCTTTCCTCTTATATTACTGAAATTTGGGATTGAGAGATAGAGAGAGATGTAGAGAAAAATCTCAATTCTTTGCAACAACATCCAATTCAAACAAACAATGTCTTTTAAAAACTCAAATTCGAATTCAAAGCTTCAAAGCTTTTTAGTAGCTGTCAATGGTGGAGGGGTTACAGATTTTTGCTGGTTTTAGAAGAGAAAATAGTGGGTGATTGAAGAGAAAATCATAGGGATTTGGAGAGAGAAACTTGGGGGAGTGGGAATATATGGTTGAGTAAAATTAGGAGCTAATTAATACCATTAAAATCCTAACATGGTACATAAATGGTAATTAGGTATATAGAAAATAATTATATTAAAAGTTAAGCATGAAGGGTAATATAGTTACTATATGGCATAAGAATGTAAAAATACAACCTAGTTATTCGTTTGTCAATAATATGCCTAGAGTTGATCATGGTAGTTCTATTTTTTTTTAAATTTTAATTTTTCTTTTTGGAAAAATCAATCGAAATTTTTAAATGTATATATATATATATATATATATATATATATATATATATATATTATTTTTATAACGGCTATACAATGTCATTTTCTCTTTAAAAATTAGCATAGAAGGGGATATTTTCAAGGTCAAAATCGTAGAAGACATTGTCTAAAAATGAGAAATTAAAGTGATAATTTGCGTTATCCAATAAAAGGAGAGGAAACGTCTTGTTTAAGAGCAGAAGAGTTACTTCATGAATCAAAGTTAGGTAACACGGTTAGTTTTTGAACACATTTAGACTAAAGGTGCTCCACTTT
This sequence comes from Nicotiana glauca, assembly GCA_026770625.1. NCBI lineage: Eukaryota > Viridiplantae > Streptophyta > Magnoliopsida > Solanales > Solanaceae > Nicotiana > Nicotiana glauca. Next base: position 75,062 of record MU736450.1, read on the forward strand.
CGCATACTTAAGGGACTAAATATGCTCAGGGTTATATTTGAGGGACCAAATAGACCTATCCTGAAAAATAAGGGACAAATATTGGTCAAAAACTCGGAAATATAGGGAAAAGTAATGGAGGAAGATAAAATTTTAATTGGTTCATCTTACAAAGAACTTCTCTCATTGAATAAGTAGAGGAAAATTGGTATGCTTATATATAGAAGCACTTCTTCTAGCTCTTAAAGAGTTAAAAAGAGGGCAAGTCTTGCAACGTCGTTCGGCTTTGGATTTGGCCAAGTAGAAACCCGTTTACTTATGATTTCTCATATGAATCTTTTGTCTCCGGCTATTGAGGATCCCACTTTCGTACTAACCCAAGATATGCTTATTGAGCTCTATGTATTAATGGGAGGAAATCATTGAGGTATCTTGGATCAACTTTCTTTTCTTTTTTCATTATTTATTTATTTATTCCTGATTTTTTTTTGTGTGTTAAATTTATATTAAAATTAAATTTTTGCGATAATTTTTCCAACGGTCAAATTCACGACCAAATAGTACACTTAACAGAAATTTAAATAATTTATAATGAATATACACTTTGTCAAACGAACAAGCATCTTTGCACATGTTGGAACTCAATCTCGTTAACTATTAATTAAGAGGCTTTGCCTCATTTTTCTCCACAAAATATCTGCAAACTTTTCCCTCTCTTCTCTGCATTTCTGCATAATTTTTAAAGCAAATCACTACCAGAAAAAGTGCTTTAATTTTTTTTTTTTTTTTTTTTAACTTGTAGGCAACTGCCATTTCGACTTTAATAGTCGTAGCACAAACTACCGCGAATTAATTTTTCCGACCACTGTGTGATTTTATCCGACATTTGAGTTTGCTGGCGGTGTGTGATTTGAATTGTCGCTATCACATGATAGTTGTTCGTTCTATCCTGGGAGGAATTAATCTATAAAGCCTTGGGCAATAGCGAGGGAATTAAATTCTTTAAGGACACACAATCAAATTGTGAGCTCGAATATGTTTCTGTTTTTAACTAACAATATTTACTGTTTTTATTTTTAGTTTGTTATTATTTTGCTTTACTGATTTTTGAACAGAGAATAAGAACAATGATTTGCTTACAAATTATGGTAAATGCAATGACTCATTTATAATAGTCAAACTTAACTTCTGGAAAGAATGGTACAATAAGTATATTATTTGATCCCATATTTCTGCAAAATAGCAGTTGTCATCTACCGACTATAACACTAATCGTGACATCGTTTGAGGAAAAATCATGTTTCTCATTCCATATATCTGCATCTTCATATTTTCTCATTGAAGTATAAGTAGGTTGTCTAGGCAAGGGCAACCTTATATTATCAGTCTCCAACATTAAAACAACAGAAGACATATTCGGTCTGTGAACTGCCATGTCTTGCACACAAAGTAGCGCTAAGTGTATGCATCTCAATACTTCATCATGTTGACACTCGTCCCAGATAGAACGATCCACTAGATTCATCGGTCTACCTTCGTCCCACTTCTCCCATGCCTGAAACATTTCCATATGAAAAAGGAAAACAAAAGTAAGAGAAAGGAAAAACCAACGTTTTCGTACTCATAGTTTATAACTGTAGTATTCTTACAAGACATAAAGCCTTTAGCTTCACAGTGAATATGAAAAAGTAGTTCATGAGAAAATTGAATAGACGTACATAACCAATAATGCTCGAGTGCTGATCAGAACGAAAGCTTGTGTTCCTCCAGCCACAGATGATCTCTAGCAATAGTACGCCAAAGCTGTAAACATCAGATTTTCCAGAGAACAAGCCTTCCATTGCATACTCGGGAGCCATATATCCGCTGGTTTAAGTAAAAATACATATGAGATGGAGTTAGCTCTTTGATCAAGCTAATGGATAATTTGTACTGTCAAAGGTAAAACACCAATTGATACTCACTATGTGCCGACTACCCTGTTTGTATTTGCTTCATTTTGGTTTCCTCCGAATATCCTGGCAATACCAAAGTCTGAAATTTTCGGGTTCAACTCTTCGTCCAGCAAAATGTTACTAGCCTTTAAATCCCTATGGATTATTCTGAGTCGCGAATCTCTATGGAGATATAGTAGTCCCCGTGCAATACCTTCAATTATGTTGAAGCGCTTCCTCCAGTTTAATTGGGCTTGCTTAGCAGGATCTGCCAAAACAATTGTAAGCGACAAATATTCATCCAAGGGAAAACTATATAACAAAATTTATCATTCCAGAACTAACCAAATAGAAATGAATCTAAACTTCTGTTGGGCATGTACTCGTATAGTAGAATCTTTTCTTCTCCCTCAATACAGCAGCCCAAAAGTCTAACAAGATTTCTATGTTGTAATTTGGCAATTAACATGATCTCATTCTTGAATTCCTCCACACCTTGTCCTGACTTTCTTGACAGCCTCTTCACTGCAATTTCTTCGCCACTTTGTAGCTTTCCCTAAGATAAATTAATTAACATCGACATTAGTCTAAGGCAATAAGGCCATACTTCCCTAGCAAAAACACAACAACAACAACAACAAACCCAGTGATTTCTCACAAGTGGGTCTGTGGAAGGTAAGATGTACACAGTCTTACCCCTACCCTGAAAGGGCAGAGAGGCTGTTTTCTTGTAAAAACACACATCAAAATAAGATAGAAAGCAACCTTGTAGACGGGGCCAAATCCCCCTTGTCCGAGCTTATTTTCATTAGAAAAGTTGTGTGTAGCTGCTACTATGCTGCTGAAACTGAAGAATTTAAGTTCTGAACCACTTCCTTGATGCCCTTCAACACTTAGGTCTCCCGGTCCTGATAAGTCCGTTGGGAGTTCTCCGCTCCTAATTGGATCGCGTATGGGCATTTCATTGATCCTGATAGACCCTTAAAATGGGGAATTGAAGATATAAATACACTATGTTATGTGAAATAAATGTTACAAGCCAAGTTGAAAACACCAGCTATTTTGAAATTTTACCTCGTCTTTTGGCTTTGTACTTGCATAGTAGACAAATCGCCATACAAATAACAAAAGCTAGAGCTACAAGAATGGATATTAGCACAATATTGATTGTCCTGCTGTTTTTACCTGATTAAGGAAAGTTTGAAATGGGAACATCCAAAAATCAGTAATGATTTGTATAAATACCAAATGAATTAGTAAACGTTTTACTATTTCAGCGGATTGTCATGCTTACCGAATTCAGAATAAGCGAGGCGAACATAGAGAGTGTTCCCGCCTTCGTTGAACTGCTGTAGATCAACTAAATCTCCACTCCAAATCATGCAGTAAATTCCAGTAACAAAAGCATAAGCACTACATGAACAATTTTCCAGGCACTTGCTTTTACACTCGTCGATGTTTTCTGCAGCTGCTCTATCCGCGAAATCTGGCAACTTGATTCCCTTGATCTCCAGGAATCCGTCCCCATTTCCACTATCACTCCTCAAGACACTGCTATTTCCCCAACATTCCAATCCCGTCCTCCTAACGCACCCTCCTGACCAGTTCCTCGCATTCCACTGCTCCCAATCTTTTGGTACAAATCCATATAGACAAGTACATTTTAGTGAATTTGAGATATCACATTTTGCGAAATTCCCACATGAGTTATATACGTCGCAATCGCCCAATGGACGAGATTGTATCATGCTCCATTGCCTCTTATCTATATCCCACTTTTGCTGCAGCTCATATCCACTAGGACTAATATGAAACCTCACCAAATTAGAAGTGTTTTCTGCAGTGTAAGTGAAGTATAGCCTATTCCCCTCATTGTAAAGCTTGAAACCATTAAAATACAAAGCCTTCATATCTGGTACACCTGTGAATGAGAGTCCATCCCAATATCCACTTCGCCAACGTCTATTTGATCCATCCCATATCACAATCTGTGGTGATGCGCGAGGATCAACACCCAAGGAGTACCTGTTTAAGATATAATTACGTAATAAACGTGTGTTCGCCCTAATAGTTAAAGTTTTTAAATGAGATGGTCACACAATGCAACCAGTGGCGGAGCCAGAAATCCTGATAAAGGATTCTAAAAGTATGCAAGAGTGTGAACCTACGACCTAAAGCAATTTTTGAGCCACATTTGCCATTGCAGTTAAATCTTTCCCTATATCAAGAGGATTAAAAAAATATACGTATTTATATCGACATTTTTTAGTTTTACCCTATTTGCACAGTATATATTCAGAGGAATGAGATTCAATTGAACTTCATTCATCAAAACTAGTTCCATCACTGGATGCAACATGGTACCATAACAGACAGAGTTCTTGGCTTCCGTTAGATAGGAACAGATTTGATAAATACTGATAACTCTCGGATAGAGTATTAGAACGGAAAGATCCATTAGATAATGAACTGTTGGTTCTAAGCCATCTCTGACGATTAATCAACAATTCGAAGTGCTTTTCTTGCGTATTCTTGATAAACCAGCATTTATATATAGATGTAGGAGGGTCTGTTTGGGAAGTAAGAAGCCCCTTTGACATCTCTTCATCTGCAAATAATTCTCGATGTGCTCATAAAAGAGAATAAGGCTCGTGCGTGAGGTGACATGTTGAAGATAAAATTAAGTAAATAGTTTAAACTTCTAGATGAGATTGTCAACAACGCAACATTACCTTCCAGGTGAAGGGTCACTTTCACTTGTCCACGACCTCAAAACTCCATCCATATAAACTCTCATTTCTGGCAAAAATGTATCTGTAGGATGCTGAAAACTCTGCCACAAGACCTTATTATTATCATTCAAAATAACAAGATTGCCAGTATCCAAAAGGGACACTGTAGAATTTATAGTCTCGATGACAGAAACATTCGTCGTCCATAGTAAGTCGCCACGGCCATCTTTAACGACCAAATTCCCATTTTTTTCAATTGTAAATACACCATTTTGATCAGAAACTGGTTTGTCTCTGTTTGCAACCCAAACAACTGATAAAACTGGAACATCAGCGTACCATATACCAAGATACCTTTGATCAGAATGTTTTGGACTAAAAAATCCTAAGTTAAATTTCCCTTTTGGAGAAATTATGTTATCACCATCTCGTAGAATCCTTCCTTGTCTAATTTTATTGGATGCAGAACATAGTAAAGAGAAATAAGAAACAATGAACAAAACAAGAAACGAATGGAAATTAATGAGACCATTGGCCATTAAAGAATTGGATATTTTTTAAAACAGAGATTTGAACGAGCAATCTGAAGAAGAAGAAGAATGGTATAGAGTCGAGCATAAAGTATATAATGACTAGAGAAAAAAAAAGTTTTTGATGGCTATTTCTTTGTTGGCTGAGTACCAATTTAATGTGATACCGAGATAGATTGACTTGAAAAACTTTGATTTTATAGATTCTTGGCTGACCAAATTCCCTCTGCCCCCACCACTACACTTTTGTATTTTAATTGAAAAGTTTTTTTTAGGTATCAAACATATGGTATTGAACATATATGCATTGGTCCGACTAGTTCAATCCGACTAATTTATGATCACGTTGAGTATAACCTATTAAAGAGAAAATCGGTCTTTTCGTTTCAGAATTCGAAACCTCTAGTTAAATTTGGAAAAAAGAATGACTTATTTTTAAATTTGAAAATAATTTAGCTTATATTTTCAATTTTACCTTTAATGAGAAGTTTTTTATAATTATACAAATACAAATACCCTGGGCTCCTTTTTGACTTATTTAGAAACCCAAATTCCAAAATTTTTTATTTTTTTTAAACTCAATGTCCAGTTAAACAGGATCACATAAATTGGAATAGATGGAGTATTTGATATGTTCATAAATTATTTATCTTATTTTTTACGTTACAACTTTGTCTTACTTATGAAAATTGTTTGTAATTGTCTTTTAGGCATTTTGATAATATAATTATTAATTTTTATGTTATCAATGTAGAACATAAGTTGTTCTTAATTAAAACATGAGTCATGTCAACGAAAAGAGTGACAGAGATGTACTGTATTTTGACAACGTGCGAGCAGAAAAACGTATAGCAGAAATGAAAATATGTTTCACATAAATGAAAAATACATGTCACCTACTTGTTTTTTTCTCCTTCCATCTTTTCTCCTTTAAATAAAAAAGTATAGTTGCTTAGAAATAAAACTTTGTATCTATTTACCCGAAATTCTCCATAATTAATTAATTTGTATTTATGTCTTCATTTTGTTTAAATCACGATTTATTAACACATTTAGGTCCATATATATATATATATATATATATATATATATATATATATTTTTCATATAGTATCTATCACCTATTTCTATATTTTCTCAAAGTATTACCACATAGATTAATAAAATATGGACAATTAATTTACATAATACGCATAGATTTGACTATCCCTTTAATTATATCTTGATTTACCTCGGTTATAGAGATAACAAATTCAGATAATTAGATTATGTGAAAGAGTGTACCATATTGATGTTGCTTGTTTTGCTACTTTAATAACTGCAGAATTGTCTAACTTTATATTATAATCAGTGGAAACGCCGTTAACTTGAGTCTTAATCGTTCTTTCTTTTTTCCCCTCATAATTATTCTTGCAAAATAATATATTAGTACTGGTAATCATTATCTTTTTATTTTTTTATTCTACACATTTGGCAGCAACAAACACTAGATTTCACATTGACTAAAATATGTAATTAGGTCGCAGAAATATACTCTGAAAATGACATTTCTCGTCCTTCATTTTTATTCACTCCAATTTGATTGGCAGGCAGGGGCATATGAATTTTTGTAAGCGATTTCAAGATTTATAAAAGAATAAGAATAATTAACTGTAATTATAATATATTTAAGAAAGAAATAGCCCTAGTCCATTGGTCTTTCTTGGGTCTTTAAATTAATGGCAAAATACCTTAAACCATCTTTAAACTTGGATCAGATTATTATTATCTTTCCCGAAATTATGTTCAGTCTTAATTACCCCCTCAACTTGGCCTTTTGATAGTCATTACCCCCCTAGACGCTGATGTGGCAAAAAGTGTGGGTGCACTCACCTGCCACGTGAATTTTTCTGTCTATGTGGCATTTTTTTGAAAAATAAAATATATTTTTTTACCTTTTTAAGAATATTACTTTTTAGATAAAAATTTTCGAATACAATTTATAATAAAACCTGGATATAACTACGTTATTTAAGCTAAATATTTTTATTTGACCAAAAATAATAAATCTTCAATTAATCTTTTTCCGAATTTGACCTGAAAATAAAGATTTATACAATTGAAATAAATAGATAAGGCATCTAAAAAGTTAAAAAAATACATAGTTTGAAATTAATTATTTTGGCTATAAATTTTTAAATAGCTCTATATTATGGTGCTTTAATTTTTTTTTTTAATATTTTTTTTTACAAATTTTACCTATAAAAGTAAAAATACACAGTTGAAATAAATAGTCTTTGCATCAAAAGAATAAATAAAAAGAGTGTACAATTGCAAGATTAGAAGTGTAATTGTATACTCTTTTTATTTCGACTTTTGATGCAATGACTATTTATTTCAACTGTGTATTTTTTATAACCTTTTTAGATGCCTTGGCTATTATTTCAATTGTATAAATTTTTATTTCGGGTAAAATTCGAAAAAATATTAACTAAAATTTTATTTATGGAAAAAATAAATATTTAGCCTAAATAATGTAGTTATATCCAGGTTTTATTAAATTTTATTTGAAAAAAATGATCTAAAAAAGTAATATTCTTAAAAGTGTAAAAAATATTTTATTTTTCAGAAAAATGCCACATAGACAGAAAAATTCACGTGGCATGTGAGTGCATCGATATTTTTTGCCACATCAGCGTCTAGGGGAGTAATGACTCTCAAAAGGCCAACTTAAGGGGGGTAATTAAGACCGGACATAGTTCGGGAAGGATACTAATAATCTGAGCTAAATTTAGGAATGGTTTAAGGTATTTTGCCTAAATTAATTTCAAGGTCGCAGAATTGTCCATGAATATGAGAGATCAATATATCTATAATTGCCTTAATCTTGCTATGTCAAAAACTTTGAAATTGATATGTCAGGTTTTAATGAATAATTTTTGCTCATGAGTTGTGAGAAACGTGTGGACATAATGGTACAGTGATTGTGATTATGGTGACAAAACAGTGAAGCAACATGTGCTGTACAGTGTCAATTGCCTTCTAAGGTAAGGGCTGACTTTTTTTTTTTATTATTTTAGGTAAGGGCTGATTGCGGTTTTGGGTCCGGGGCTTATACACTATGTGACGACCCGACCCGTCGTCTCATGAGTTACCGCTCCGTTTTCCCTATTTTATGCTTCTTCATGTTTCGTTATCGGTATGTGGTGTGTGAGAGTTGATTTGGATTGGCTTTGATAACAAATGAGACACTTAGTCTCCTTAAGGAAGGCTTAAGTTGGAAAAGTCAACCTGACGTTGACTTATGAGTTATAGGGCTCGGATGATATTTTCGGTGATTCGGTTAGCTTCGGGGGATGATTGTGACTTAGGAGAGTGATCGGAAGTGATTTTGGAGGTCCGGTGTAGAATTAGGTTTGAATTGGCGAAATTAGTATTTTGGCGAATTCTGGTTGATAGGTGAGATTTTGATCCGAGGGTCGGAATGGAATTATGATAGTTGTTGTAGCTTCGATATGTGATTTGTGATGTGTGCGCAAAAATTTCAGGTCATTCGGACGTCGTTTGATTGGGTGTTTTATCAAAGGCGTGTTTCGGAAGATTTTGAAAGAACTTAGGCTTGAATTTGAAATAATTTGATGATTTTAGTGTTAATCGTGGTGTTTTGATGATTGGAGTAAGTTCGAATAAGGTATTATATCATGTTTGTATTTTTGGTTGAGGTCCCGGGGGTCTCGGGGTAAGTTCAGGTAGTTAAACGGAGTGTTTTGGAGTTGTTGCATGTTTAAGTTTGCTCGTATCTGGTGTTTTCGCACCTGCGGCTATGCGACCGCAGGTGCGGTCTTGCAGAAGCGAGTGGGAAGGCGCAGAAGCGAAAAAGGTGGTCCATGTCAGGTTCCGCAGAAGCGGAAGTTAGGACCGCATAGGCGGTCCCGCTGGTACGAAATTTGGGCCGCAGAAGCGGTCAATGCCCTTAAGTTAAGGTCCGCAGAAGCGTACGTGGACCGCAGATGCGGAAGTCACAAAAGCGACATTTTTACCGCAGAAGCGGGATTCCCTGGGCAGTTAAATGAAATAGTCTTCTTCACGAATTTTTGAAAGAACAACATTTTGGACTTCGAACTTGGAGAGCTTTGGGGCGATTTTGAAGAGGGTTTCGAGGGCTTTAATTAGGTATGGATTCTTGGACTTAGAATACAATTTTATGGTATAAAAACATGGATTTAGACCGTATAATCAAGGAATCAAAGGTCAAAAATGGTGATTTAGGGCTTAAACTTAAGAGAGTTTAAAATAGGGATTTGAGGGGCCAAATGGACTCCGATTCTTATGATTTTGATATGTATAGACTCGTGGTGAGATGAGGAATCCATTGATGTAAATTTTATAATTTTTCGAGAAGTGGTCCGGGGCTCGGGTTTTGATAGTTTCGAGATTTTTGCTATTTTCGATTTGTTTTCGACTGGGTATTGTCCCATTGGCATATTGTGATGTATTCGCTCTGATATTGGATAGATTCGACGCGCGTGGAGGCCGGTTTGAGTGGCAAAGGCATCGCAAGGTAGAGATTTCACCGGTTTGAGGTGAGTAATGATTGTAAATGATATCCTGAGGGTTTGAAACCCCGGATTTGCACCCATAGTGTTATATTGAGGTGACTTACACGCTGGATTGAGAGCGTGGGGTAGAGCGCCGTTGGGGATTGTGACTTGGTCCGTCCCGCTTGTTGATTTTACCGCGTATTTTACTATGACTTGTTATTTTTTTACTATGACTTGGGCTTATTGCCATACTTGGGGCTTATTGCCGACTGTTTGAACTCCTTGTGAGCTATCATCACTGTTTCCTCACTATTTGAAATATTATTTGAACTCAGTCTCTTTGAATTACACTGTTTCATGAACTCAACTAATTTTTACTCAACCTTGAGTTTTTAACTGATAATTGAACTATTGTTTGTGCTGAGCATTATTATTTTTACTGATGCCCGAGGGGCTTATGATTATTTCTGGACTGATTGAGGCCGAGGGCCATGTATCAGGATATGTCGATTGATATGTGAGGAGGCTTTCAGGACTCGAGCGATATGTGAGGAGGCTTTCAGGCCTCGAGCGATATTTGAGGAGGCTTTCAGGCCTCGAGCGATATGTGAGGAGGCTTTCAGGCCTCGAGCGATATGCGAGGAGGCTTCCAGGCCTCGAGTGTATTGTGAGAAGGCTTTCAGGCCTCATGTTGATATGTACAGGCTTTCAGGCCTTATGATGATATAGTGTTTGGGCTGTAGAAGCCCCTCCGGAGTCTGCACACCCACAGTGAGCGGGGGTACCCATGTGATTTGAGAGTGAGCCCGTGGAGCTGATGTTGTACTGTGTGACTGATACTGAGCCCGAGGGGCTGATACTGTTCTGAGTGATGTGATACTGAGCCTGAGGGGCTGATACTGTTCTGAGCAATTGATATTGAGCCCGAGGGGCTGGTACTGTTTTGAGTTGTGCTTGAGGGGCAGACTTTTATGTGCTCATCTTGCATATTTAATTGTCTTTTTACCTGTTATACTGCGGTACTTGTGCCCGAGGGGCGGATTTTTCGTGCTTATCAGCACTAACTGTTTTGAAATCTTTTTCGTAATTATTGAAAAGACCATTTTCAAAAGAGATTTGAACTGAGCCAAGGCATTTCTAAAGATATCACAGATTTTACTGTACAACATGTACATAAAAGACTATTTTTCTCAGAAAATTGTACCCGACTTCTATACAGCATGTTGGTTGCTTTACGTGATTTCTTACTGCTCAGCTATTATTTACCTTTATTACTCACTGAGTTGGAGTACTCACTTTACTCCCTGCACCTTGCGTGCAGTTGTAGGTATTTATTCACCCAGTAGCGGGTATTGGCCGCGTGGAGGCAGAGTTGTAGAGGTTTTAGCGAGGTGACTGCCAGCGTTCGCAGCACCACAATCCCTTTTATGTTATTCATTAGTATTACTCAGTGTATTTCTAGACTGTAAAGTGGGGATTTCATTATTATAGATGCTCGTGACTTGTGACACCCCGATTTCGGGCTGAGTCGGGATGTGTTCCCTGTTTATCACGTTTATTCCGCATTATGATTTTATTATCTATGATTCAGACTTATTCATGCTAAGTAATTGTTAAAAGAGGCATTATTGTTCTGTTGGTTGGCCTTGTCTTCACGAGAGGCGCCACCACGACCGGATTCGGGGAATTGGGTCGTGACACACTACTTTCAAAATGAATGGTCCATATTTTGTATCCCCATTTGTTTTATGCAAAAAAATTAAAGATAAAAAATATTGTCTGATGCAAGCTATAACACCTATTAAATTTAAAATTTTGCCCATTGAATAACGGAATAAAAAAAATCAATAGGGACATATTTGTGCATATCACTATCACCCCCTATACACGTGATACTTGGGCAGACTCGAAATTTTTCGAAGAACCTGCCTCAAAATATCAGAAATGTTACGAGAATAGGAAGAGAACAGTGGCGGAGCCCATTACACTAGGAGTTTGTTTTGTATCAAAGGCTGTCAATTTATTGTATATATTTAATTTTTTTTAAAAAATATCTATCTATACAGTGTTATTTTCCGACGAAGGAATGTCAGTTGATACCTCTTGGACAAGGATAACTCCGCCCCTGGAGAGAAATGTAAAAGTTTTATTGGGTGGCCACTTTCCACAATACTATTTCGGTATATTCAGCTTTTTCTAATTGAGAAGGGCAAAATTAAATATACTTTTGTATTATCAGAAATGTTTAAATTATCCTCCACTATACTTTAAGTCTAAATGTATGTCGATATACAGTTGGTTTAAATATACCAATTTTCCGTTAGGTTATCTAGAGTGGACATTTAATTTTACGTGGCACTTACATTTGATGAGGTGGATGCCACATGACTTACTACCTCAACACCCCAAGCCTATTTTGTCCCTCCCTTCTATTGTTTCCACCACTAAAATTTTATTCCCCTCCATCGCTAGTATTACTATGTCCATTTATAAGTAGCTCATTATAAAAATTGGTCAATTCATAAAATATTACTAATATTCGCCAATTACCTATTTGTAATTAAAAAAAAAAGGTCATATTTTTTATTTCTTTTGAGCGAGTGTTATTAGAATATATTGGTTACATCTTAAGGAGCTTGAATCTAAGTTTTGCGATGATTTAGAGACGTTTTGAGGTGGTTTGAATTAAAAATTCGAAGTAAAAACTGAACATAAAAAAATGATATGTAACACTATGTATCATTTGTGTACAATATATATATATATATATATATATTT
>MU736455.1:61812-72323 GCA_026770625.1 Nicotiana glauca
CTGACTGACAGACTAAAAAAGATTAAAAATACATCAATGCTTTAAATTTCCCTGTGGCCCGTGAGGCATCATTAGGCCTTGCCACGGGCCTTGATGTGAGATCCCCTTGCAACCCTTTCAATTCTTCCATGATCTGGCAGACATAAATCATTATTGCGGCAAAGAAGGTGGTATGGGTCATATCCTCATATGCTAGGCACTTCATGGTGATGTAGTGCCCGATATCTTCGATTCTCCCCCTGATTCTGTCCCTTTCCATAAGAAATTGCTCTATTCGTTGGTTCCGCATCCCCAACACTTGGGTGTTGTGGAAAACTTGATCTTGAAACTCCTGCATCTGTTTTACCATCTGTGCCATTAAGTCATGACAGCGTTTCCTATCGGCTTTGAAGTCTCTGGCTTGCCTGAAGAGACGTTCTTCAAGGGTGGATATTGTTTCTCTCAATATGGCGATGCTCCCCTCGTAGTCCTTCTTTATTTGCCGCAAGTACTGGGCCCGCTGCTCTGTGCCTCTTGCCCACCTGGCTTGGATCCTTGCTATTCTGGCTTCAGATTTCTCTAAGTTCTCTTGTCATTCACATGCCTTCTTTTTTAGCTCATTTATGATCTTTTGGTCAACCCGGCTTCTTTCCGGCTTTTTGACAATTGTCTTTAACTTCAGATTTTGACCTTTGAGAGCCTCAATCTTCTGAGTCAATTTCCTTTTTTCTCCCTCGTCGGCCGCAGCTTGCACACTCTTTTCAAATTGCAGGTCCTTAACTTGTTGTTCCAGCTTGCCTATTTTTGCCCTGTAGCTTTCTTCTTTTGCCAACCAATCCCAATGCTCTTGTGAGGACTCGGCAAACTCCTGGAGGTGAGGTCTCTTAGCAGGCCTTTCAAGCTCGAGTTCTCTTCGATACCAAGCAATGTATCCTGACACCACTTCGCCTTTGGATCTATCCCTGACACAAGTATTCGCTTTCAAGGTTTGGCATTCATTCCAAGTTTTGCGAACGACCGCCTCGGGGAACTGCCCATTAGGCCTAATTTCGATTACCTGGCTGCTGAGATCTTCATTCTTTGGGATTATTTGGCACCGGCCCAACTGCCTTAAGACTCGATACGGGACATATGGTTGGATGCTTTTGAGACCCATCAACAACAAATGAGATTATGTGGCGGACATATATATGATTTCATCCACAGATAGCCACCCAAATGTCCATTCTATCTGGCTTGCGGTAACAGAACGCAGGCGTGTGACCCATTCGGTAACCCCTTCTGGCAAACTAACCCCGTCGACCCTTGCCGAAAATTCTTCTATACATGTCTTCTTTGATGACCCATAGCTCATAAATGGAGGGTGATGACATAAATGTTCAATCATCCACATTTGCAGCAATGCATTGCAACCCTCAAAGAAATCCCCTCCGGCTTTGCAAGCAGTAAGAGTGCGGAAGATGTCGGCTATTATCATGGGTGCCAGAGTGCTGTTATCCTGAGTGAGCAAAGTACTGACGACCCCGGCGACCTGTATATCAATTTTCCCGCCTTTTCTAGGAAACACCAGAAATCCCAAAAAGGCTACCATAAACGCAACACACCTATGCTCTTCCCATTTCAGACGATTGTTCTTGCTACAGATTCTGCTCTCTGAATTGTAGAAACCTCCGATATGACCGTATCTGTCGTATATGAATGACAGAGTACAAAATCCCTTTGCCAAATCTGGGTTGTAGACCGTTCTGCGGATCTTTAGAGTGTCTAAGAACTTGTGTATGGTTACGGCCCTTGGAGCAATCAAGTACTGTTTTTTCAAAGGAATCTTGGGGCCCTCGATGTACCCTGCTATTTCTTCCAATGTCGGCGCGAGCTCGAAATCTGAAAAGTGAAATACATTGTGTGCCGGGTCCCAGAATGGAATTAATGCCTTTATGATGTCCCCTCTCGGATTAATCTTCAGTAACCCAGTAAGGCCTCCTAAGTACAACTTGATCTTGTCTTGCCCTGATTCGCCTAAGTCATTCCACCACATATGTAATCCCAACGGGATTTTGTTTATAAGGGCTCCGGGTGAACTCTGGTTTGTGCTCATTCTGCACATTTATTAAGGTGATTTAAGCAAAACATTTATTTGACTCAAAGCAAAAGTAATTCTCCTTTTTCTCAAATTAAAAGAATGGCTTGGTTTTCCGAACACGGCCTTTCAACATTTCGAAGATGAAGGTTTTAAGGTTGTGTGGGTCAACTGGCTAAAATCTAATAAAATGACCCAAGTGGCCGTTTATGCAAAGTCAGCCTTCCGGCATCCCTTTCGGGAACATTCGACTATTTTTTGACGAAGAACGACATCACCTGACTTATTTATAACAAAAAAAATGAAAATTTGACATTTTTTGGCTATTTTTTGCAAAAAGGGGAGTTGGACCCGATGAGGATTGCCTACGTATCTCATATCCGGGGAGAATCAAACCAGCGTAGTTCGGGTAATAAAACTAACATTTTTATCAACAAATACACTATTTCGGAAAACAACACTCTTTTTTTTATTATTTTTTTCAACAAACTAATGAAACTCTTTAGTTGACCAAACAAACGTAAAAAAAAAAAATTGGCAGAGCTTCGACACTGTTTCGAAATTGTTTTTTTTTATTTTTATTTAAAAAGAAGTTATCTCACTGTTTCCCAGTATTCTCGATTTTCAGAAGCCGATCAACATGCAATTCTGAAGCAAATAAATGCATAAAACAAACAGGATGCAGCAGGATGGTCTTTTTTAATTTCAGGTTACCTGTCCTAGACGGACCCAACCCTTGTGTTGAGTCCCCTAAGTCAAATGCAGCATGATGCAAATAAGCGTTCCTACTAGGGATCCGACATGTGGCTTTGTTATTCTAGGTTCAAAAACCTGGGTATATGTTCTAGACAGTGTACCTGAGCGGACAACTCGAGTCGGGGAGGGGGGCTACGTACCAGGGACCCGCAGGATCGTCCTGCTTTGTAACTTGTCCGAGCCCTTTTTTATTTTATGGTATGACACTAACAGAATAGGGAGCCTCAGCCAGTAAGCACATCCCCGGAGGTGAAAAGAGAAAGGTTTCGGCACAATTTATATACAGTTCAAATAATATCAAAAGCGGTGAAGCATTTAGCACATTAGGCCCAAATATATAACGAAATCAGATAATATACAAGCTAAATACAACAAATATACCAAGCTCGAATTCTAAACCCTGAACCAAAAGTTCTGGGTTAAGTCCCAAGTGGAATCGCCAGAGGTATCACACCTCCTTTTTCCGCTACTGCACCCGTGAGGGTGCGATAAGGGGGAGTTTTTTCCAATTAAAGGACAATCGAAACGGGATTTATTATTAAAAGTTGGAATCGCCACTTGAGAGATTTATGGTGTCCCAAGTCACCGGTTTGAATACTGAATCGAGGAAAAAATTAACTCCTTATTATAGTCTATGAATTAGAAATCCGGATAAGGAATTCTATTAACCCGGGAAAAGGTATTAGGCATTTTCGAGTTCCGTGGTTCTAGCATGGTCACTTAACTGTCATATTTGGCTTATTTATCTGATTTTTAAACATGCTCAGACCTATGTGCAAATTTTAACCTTTAACCACTTTTAATATTATCATTACTTTAAAGAGAATTGCAACGTCATGAAAACACATCTCGAGCCACATCACATCAATGTACCCGTGGTTATTGACGTATTTTGACTCCGTTGAGATTTGGATTTGGGTCACATAAATGTGCACCCGAGTTTAGGGAAGTAAATTATTAGAAGCGCGCTTAAAGCGACTAGCGTATTATTATTTTGGGGAAGGCCATGAAACTTTGTTAAACGGCCCATCCCGAAGTCTAAGTAATTAATATATACCAATTATTGAGGGCCCCGCAGTTTGTGTGCTTCTATTTGGCGAGGCTCGTCTCATTTACTTTTAAAAGGGCAATCCTAAAGTGACTACATTTTTTTTTATTAAGTTCGTCTCTAAAATAAAGGAAAATCTCCAAATTAATTACTTGCTTGAAAAGGCCATAACTTATTTATCGGATTAAAACAAATGCAAACTAAAAATTGTAATAGAGGCAAAGGGAAATTGCTTCGTGCCTTATTCTATAATTGTATATTACTAAAATTGAAATTATAAATAGAATACGGAATTTACAAACAATATTGTCAAAATAAACTAATTATCCTCTAACTAATTTAAACCCACATTGTTAGATGAATTGAACCGTTGGAATTAATTGTTTACAGCTATTTGAAACTAGAATTAACCTTAATCACCAATGCTTATTCGAAAGTTTGTTAAACTTAATCATTAACATGCCTTGTTTGAACTCAAATCATGCCTATTGGATTAATAACCTTAGCGATTACTACTACGATCCTCACTTCAAATGTAAAGGGCCTACTGATTCTACGACATTACTGGCCATTAATCTACAAAGGCTGGCCTTAGCAATATACTCAAAGAACTACTTTCAACTTAATTATTAATGTAAACTACTTCTGGCTCTAAATTTGTAAGCAGGATAATGCCTAATATAAACGGGTATTGACTACATTAAACCTAATACTGATGACTATATTACAGCTTGGATAAAGCAGTTTCAGTTTATACATCTCACAGGCAGAAATTTACATATGAGTAGTATATGAAATGGCCTACATACAATCAGTAAAAGAAAAAAAAAAAAAAAGCTAAATTAAAACTTCAAAGTTCCATTCTTCATATGTATTCATGCTTTCACATTTTTCAGCTTACAATATTGGCAAGGTTACAACCATGTACCTGGTATTGGAAGCAAAAGAAGAGGAAAACGATGATCAGCAGAGCAGTAATAGTACAGCAACAGGCAGTAACAACCAGCGACACAGATTAAAACCCAACAGTAAACTCAAGAAAACCAGTTGCAATTTCGGAAACACCAAACAGCAACACAAATGCACCAGAAACAACAACAACCAATATGACAGCAACAAATAACCAATGCAGATCCGAAATAACCAATTGAAAACCCCAAATATAACAACCAAATCAGTGAACTCCCAGGAACAAATAGAAGGCAGAGATTAAACTCAGACTTCCCGATGAGACGACACTTTCTGATTTTTGTTTTTTAATTCTAAAAAAAGATCACTTTCAAGAAAACTTTTTTAGATAAAACAAAAGCCTAGACTTCGCTAAACATAACTGAAAATGAAACTCTCTTACTAACTGAACTCCTTAAAGTAAAAAGTTCAGCCACTATTTCACTCTTAAACTCTGGACTTTTTTTTCCTTCCAAATCCAACCCCTTAATTAGTCAAAAACCTCCTTCTTTTATACCATTACAGACCTGCCACCCTCTTCAAATAACTTAGACCTGACCAAAACCCCCCAAAAATCTGCCCATTTCCACTTAAAATTCCACTAAGGAATGTTTTCCCCTTTTCCTCCCTAATTAAGGGCATATTAAAAGACTTGTTCCCCACTAACTTATTAGTTTAATATCCTCTAATACCCCACTATCAGATTACTAATATTAAATCATTATCCTAGATTTTTCCTTTCCCAAATTACCCCTGCAATCCCCTTAATATTACTGTATTAACCCTGAAAATACTATCCTAATCAGCTATAACCAAATCCCTAACAACTGAAACAATTAAGGCAAAATTCTGAACTGAAACAAAATGAACTGAATTCAAATCCAAATCATATTGACACTACAAAGAACTCGACAGAATTTTTTTTAAGCTGAATCGAAATCACATTGAAACTCAATAATAGATTGAAGAACAGTTTGCAATTTAGCTTTAAATACGATTAATGGTATCACAACAATCAAAACAACACCACATTGAACTATAATTGGTATAAATACAAGGGATAAATCAATACAGAACCCAACCAAGAACACATGAACATTGTAAACATATTGAACGAAAAACAATACTGAACCAATATGCAAGGTCAAAGAGCTACAAATAGCAGAGGATCCACCATCACACGGGAATGAAACAAAAACCGAGGTAAACAAACAACAATTTACCATAACTATACAACTATAATCAAGGCAAATTAATCAACGAAACTACTTATACCATATTTCAATTGACAAAGGAGAATTGGACCAAGAAAAATCTGAAAGAGAAGAGAGAAAAAATAAAAAGAATGAAAACAATGATGAAATACACGGGGCCTAAACTAGTAACAAAAAAAATAGAAAAGAAAAAGAAAGAAAATACCTCAACCTTATAGGCTAAAATCCGCACAGTTTCCACTTGAAGCCTCAACTTGAACTTTTGAGGTCCAAACGGACCTTAATCAAGTGTTCTCGATTGAAAACACTTGACTAAGGTCGATTTCGACCTCAAATTATTTTTGTTCCCTCTAGGGTTCATATAGTCGAATTAAAATTTGACGAGTTCTGAAACGATTCGAACAAAACTAATATGGGTATAGGGACGAGGGTGGCCTGGTGGTTTAGTGGTGTAGCTTTGGGAAGGTTTAGGGTTGGCACCACCACCAAGGGATTTTGTGGTGGCGCTAGGGTTCTTGATTTTAATTTGATATTTGAGGAAGGGGACTGGGATTCGAAGGAAACTAATGGGGGTTTAGGGATGGAGGTGGTCTAGTGGTCAACAGGTGTAAGTTTGGTGGTCATCAGAGAAAAATAAAGTTTTGACCGCTTCTTCGATTTGAGATTCGAGGAGTTCTGGGGCGATTCGAAGTTAGATATTTTGATGGTTGGAACGGGGAGGTTGAGAGGAGTTCAGGGTGTAAAAATGGGGGTCATTGGACCACCGGAACCGCCGTGAGGCGATTTCCGGTGGCGGAGGGTGGTGGTTGAAGGCGGAGGCTACTGGGCCTGTCTCTAGGTTAGAGACGAAGGCTGGGGGGGTATGGCTTAGTGGGGTGTGGGGTGAGGTTTTAGGAATATATAGTTAAGTGAAGATCAAATCCAAACCGTTCGATCAAGTGAGATTGACGGCCTGGATCAATCAACTTGAGGGGAACGGTGTTGTATGGGAGATGATGAGGGCGGATGGCTTTGGGGAATGGGTTGGGTTGGTGAAATGGGTTGGGAGATGGGATGAGGGCCGTTGGATTGATGTGGATTGAACGGCTGAGATTTAATGCGACTAAACGACGTCGTCTGGACGTCTCTGAGATTGGCTAGCTTGGACCGGGTAAAGACAGTGTTTTGGGCCTGGAGTTTGGTCAATTAAAACGTCCCAGTCCAATTTTCTTCCTATTTTTGTTCTTTTCTTCATTTTCTCTAATTAATAAGACCAAAATTCTAACTTAATAAAATAAAAAATTAATTAAAATGCTAATTAATTCCTAATAATTATTATCACACAATATCAAACACCAATTAAAAGTAAGCTCACACAATTTAGACATTAAATGCCGAAAATGCAAAGTACATTATTTTTGATTTTTCGTTTTTGTAAAGCACACTTAATTACTCACAATTGTAGAATTAAATCCTAAATATAAATGCGATATATTTTTGTATTATTATTAATTTAAACACACATAATCACGCACATACAAATGCAAGCAATTACCAAAATATCACGAAAAATTCACAAAAATGCACACAATAAAACAGACAATTTTTGTTTTGATTTTGTGGGAGTAATTCATGTGAGGCAAAAATCACGTGCTCACAGCTGCCTCTCTTTGACCGTAAACACGAAGAATTTTCGTGCAAAGACAAAGTGAGCGGATACGAGCGATTTTTGCCTGTTTGAGTACTCCGTGTAAAGCATTTTTGAAATATTTGACCGAACCTCTGCTTCAAAAGGTTTCTACATATCCTTGGCTAAAAAGGAATCAGGTCAATGTAGTTCAGGAAGTTTTGGTAGCTGTGACTACCATGAAGCTGTGATCTTGCTGTTACTGCTGTTGCTGTTGCTGCTACTGCTTACTGACCTCCTTATTACACCAGGCTAAAACGAAAAATAAGAAGCTAGACTAAACTAGTCTATGAATTACAAAACCTTATCTAAATTTTCAGGCTTGCTCTTGTCGCCTTGTTTTCTTGTTGGCTTGCTTTCTCTGATGTTTCTTTATTTCTGTCTTGACATCGTCGGCCATTCTTGATTGCCGAACTTGAACTGCTTATTTCCTTCTTCGAACTATTTTCCTTTCGAAGCTTGAACTGCCTTCTTCTGACTATTGTTCCTTTCTTTCGATTTCCGAACTTGAATTTATGCTGGGGATCTTGCTGTAATCCTCCGCTTTACTGACTTCAACTTGAAATGTATTCCTCTGTTATACGGGCGGGCTCCCGACTTCAATCTTCAACTTAAAATGTATTCCTATGTTATAAGGGTGGGTTCCCAAATACGACAATCTTAAATGTAACACCTCCGTTCTATGGGCGGGCTCCCAACTGCAACAACTGAAAAAGTAACACCATCATTCTACGGGCGGGCTCCCGATTTCGATAACTTCAAATATAATAACCTCTGTTCTACAGGCGGGCTCCTGACTGCAACAACTGAAAAGTAACACCTCCGTTCTACGGGCGGGCTCCCGAATGCAACAACTTAAAAAGCAACACCTCCGTTCTACTGGCGGGCTCCCGACTACAACAACTTAAAAGTAACACCTCCGTTCTACGGGCGGGCTCCCGACTGCAAAAACTTAAAAGTAACACCTCCGTTCTACGGGCGGGCTCCCGACTTCGACAATCGTAAATGTAACACCTCCGTTTGCGGGCGGGCTCCTGATTGCAACAACTAAAAAGTAACACCTCCGCTCTACGGGCGGGCTCCCGACTGCAACAACTTAAAAGTAACACCTCTGTTCTACGGGCGGGCTCTCGACTTCGACAATCTTAAATGTAACACCTCCGTTCTATGGGCCGGCTCCCGACTTCGACAATCTTAAATGTAACACCTCCGTTCTATGGGCAGGCTCCCGAATGCAATAACCGAAAAGTAACACCTCCGTTCCACGGGCGGGCTCCCGAGTGCAACAACTTAAAAGTAACACCTCCGTTCTATGGGCGGGCTCCCGACTTCGACAATCTTAAATGTAACACCTCCGTTCTATGGGCGGACTCCCGAATGCAAAAACTGAAAAGTAACACCTCCGTTCTACGGGCGGGCTCCCGATTGCAACAACTGAAAAGCAACACCTCCGTTCTACGGGCGGGCTCCCGAAATCGACAATCTTAAATGTAACACCTCCGTTCTAAAGGCGGGCTCCCGATTGCAACAACTAAAATGTAACACCTCTGTTCTACGGGCGGGCTCCCGATTGCAACAACTGAAAAGTAACACCTCCGTTCTACGGGCGGGCTCCCGACTTCAACAATCTTAAATGAAACTCCTCCGTTCTACGGGAGGGCTCCCGAATGCAACAACTGAAAAGTAACACCTCCGTTCTACGGGCGGGCTCCCGACTGCAACAACTTAGAAGTAACACCTCCGTTCTACGGGCGGGCTCCTGACTTCAACAATCTTAAATGTAACACCTCCGTTCTACGGGCGGGCTCCCGAATGCAACAACTGAAAAGTAACACCTCCGTTCTATGGGCGGGATCCCGATTGCAACAACTGAAAAGTAACACCTCCATTCAACGGGCGGGCTCCCGACATCGACAATCTTAAATGTAACACCTCCGTTCTACAGGCGGGCTCCCAATTGCGACAACTAAAAAGTAACACCTCCGTTCTATGGGCGGGCTCCCGATTGCAACAACTGAAAAGTAACACCTCCGTTCTACGGGCGGGCTCCCGACTAAAACAACTTAAAAGTAACACCTCCGTTCTACGGGCGGGCTCCCGACTTCGACAATCTTAAATGTAACACCTCCATTCAACGTGCAAGCTCCCGAATACAACAACTGAAAAGTAATACCTCCGTTCTACGGGCGGGCTTCCGATTGCAACAACTGAAAAGTAACACCTCCGTTCTACGGGCGGGATCCCGATTGCAATAACTGAAAAGTAACACCTCCATTCAACGGGCGGGCTCCCGACATCGACAATCTTAAATGTAACACCTCCGTTCTACAGGCGGGCTCCCGATTGCGACAACTAAAAAGTAACACCTCCGTTCTACGGGCGGGCTCCCGATTGCAACAACTAAAAAGTAACACCTCCGTTCTACGGGCGGGCTCTCGACTACAACAACTTAAAAGTAACACCTCAGTTCTACGGGCGGGCTTTCGACTTCGACAATCTTAAATGTAATACCTCCATTCAACGGGCAGGCTCCCGAATGCAACAACTGAAAAGTAACACCTCCGTTCTACGGGCGGGCTCCCGATTGCAACAACTAAAAAGTAGCACCTCCGTTCTACGGGCGGGCTCTCGACTACAACAACTTAAAAGTAACACCTCCGTTCTACGGGCAGGCTATCGAATGCAACAACTAAAAAGTAACACCTCCGTTCTACGAGCGGGCTCCCGATTGCAACAACTAAAAAATAACACCTCCGTTCTACGGGCGGGCTCCCGACTGCAGCAACTTAAAAGTAACACCTCCGTTCTACGGGCGGGCTCCCG
>MU736459.1:3106-23570 GCA_026770625.1 Nicotiana glauca
TTTTAGACTTAGGGTCTCCATCACCTAGTCTCCTTTTGCCAACATAGCGTCTCCAACCCCTAGTTAATATTTTTAGACAAAGGGTCTCCATCCCCTAATCACCTTGTGCCAACATAGGGCTCCAGTCCACAGTTGAGATTTTAGTCTTAGGGCCTCCATTCCATAGTCGCCTTTTGACAACAAAGGGCTCCAATCCATTGTTGAGATTATTTTTAGACAAAGGTTCTCCATCCCCTGGTCACCTTTTTCTAACATAGGACTCCAATCCCTTGTTGAGATTTTAGAAATAGAGTACGAATCCCCTAGTTTCCATTTTCGAACATAGTGCTCCAATTCCTAGTTGAGATTTTAGACATAGGACTCCTCTCCATAGTCGCCTTTTGCCAATATAGGGCTCAAATCCCTAGTTTATATTTTAGACATAGGCTTCCATTTCCTGGTTGCCTTTTTCCATCATAGGGCTCAAGTCCCTAGTTGAGATTTTCGACATAGTGCCTCCAATCCTTAGTCTCATTTTGGCAACACAGGGCTCCAATTCCTAGTTGAGATTTTTAGACATAGGGTCTCCATTACCTAGTCTCATTTTGCCAACATAGCGTCTCCAACCCCTAGTTGATATTTTTAGACAAAGGGTCTCCACCCCCTAATCACCTGTTGCCAACATAGGGATCCAGTCCATAGTTGAGATTTTAGTGGTAGGACCTCCATTCCCTAGTCTCCTTTTGACAACAAAGGGCTCCAATCAATTGTTGAGATTATTTTTAGACAAAGGTTCTCCATCCCCTAGTCACCTTTTGCCAATATAGGACTCCAATCCCTTGTCTAGATTTGCGAAATAGTGTATGAATCCCCTAAATGCCTTTTTCCAACATAGTGCTCCAATCCCTAGTTGAGATTTTAGACATACGCCTCAACTCCATAGTCGCCTTTTGCCAACATAGGGCTCCAATCCCTAGTTGAGATTTTTAGACATAGGTTCTCCATCCCCAAGTCGCCGTTTACCAACACAGGACTCCAATCACTAGTTGAGATTTTTAGACATAGGTTCTCCATCCCCAAGTCGCCGTTTACCAACACAGGACTCCAATCACTAGTTGAGATTTTTAGACATAGGTTCTCCATCCCCAAGTCGCCGTTTACCAACACAGGACTCCAATCACTAGTTGAGATTTTTAGACATAGGGTTTCCATCCCCTAGTAGCCTTTTGCAAACATACGACTCCAATCCCTTGTTGAGATTTTATACATAGGGTCTCCATCCCCTAGTTGCCTTTTTGCCAACATAGGGCTCCAATCCCTAGTTGAGATTTAAGACATGGGGTCTTCATCCCCTAGTCACTGTTTGCCAACATAGGGCTCCAATTCCTAGTTGATATTTTAGACCTAGGGCCTCCATTACCAAGCCGCCTTTTGCCAACATAGGGCTCCAATCCCTAGTTTATATTTTAAACATACGCTTTCATTTCCATGTTGCCTTTTGCCATCATAGGGCTCAAATCCCTAGTTGAGATTTTCGACATAGTGCCTCCAATCCTTAGTCTCATTTTGGCAACATAGGGCTCCAATCCCTAGTTGAGATTTTTAGACTTAGGGTCTCCATCACCTAGTCTCTTTTTGCCAACATAGCGTCTCCAACCCCTAGTTAATATTTTTAGACAAAGGTTCTCCATCCCCTAATCACCTTGTGCCAACATAGGGCTCCAGTCCACAGTTGAGATTTTAGTCTTAGGGCCTCCATTCCCTAGTCGCCTTTTGACAACAAAGGGCTCAAATCCATTGTTGAGATTATTTTTAGACAAAGGTTCTCTATCCCCTGGTCACCTTTTTCTAACATAGGACTCCAATCCCTTTTTGAGATTTTAGAAATAGAGTACGAATCCCCTAGTTTCCTTTTTCGAACATAGTGCTCCAATTCCTAGTTGAGATTTTAGACATAGGACTCCACTCCATAGTCGCCTTTTGCCAATATAGGGCTCTAATCCCTAGTTGAGATTTTTAGACACAGGGTCTCCATTCCCTGCTCTTGTTTTGCCAACATAGGGTCTCCGACCCCTAGTTGAGATTTCTAGACATAGGGTCTCTATCCCCTAGTCATATTTTTCCAAATTAAGGCTCCAATCCCTAGTTCAGATTTTAGACATAGGGTCTACATCCCCTAGTCCCCTTTTGCTAACATTGGACTCCAATACCTAGTTGACATTTTAGTCATAGGGCCTCCATTCCCTAGTCGCCTTTTGACAACATAGGGTTCCAATCCCTAGTTGAGATTATTTTTGGACATAGGTTCTCCATCCCCTATTCGCCTTTTACCAACGCAGGACTCCAATCCCTAGTTGAGATTTTTAGACATAGGGTCTCCATCCCCTAGTAGCCTTTTTCCAACATACAACTCCAAACCCTAGTTGAGATTTTCGACATAGGGTCTCCATCCCCTAGTTGCCTTTTTGCCAACATAGGGCTCCAATCTGTAGTTGAGATTTTAGAAATAGGGTCTCCATCCCCTAGTCGTTGTTTGCCAACATAGGGCTCCAATTCCTAGTTGACTTGTTAGACATAGGGCCTCTATTACCAAGTCGCCTTTTTGCCAACATAGGGCTCCAATCCCTAGTTTATATTTTAGACATGGGCTTCCATTTCCTAGTCGCCTTTTGCCGTCATAATGCTCAAATCCCTAGATGAGATTTTAGACATAGTTCTTCCAATCCGTAGTTTCATTTTGGCAATATAGGACTCCAATCCCTAGTAGAGATTTTTAGATATATGGTCTCCATCACCTAGTCTCCTTTTGCCAACATAGCATCTCCAACCCCTAGTTAATATTTTTAGATAAAGGGTCTCCATCCCCTAATCGCCTTTTGCTAACATATGGCTCCAGTCCATAGTTGAGATTATAGTCTTAGGGCCTCCATTCCCTATTCGCCTTTTGACAACAAAGGGCTCCAATCCCTTGTTTAGATTATTTTTAGACAAAGGTTCTCCATCCCCTAGTCACCTTTTACAAACATAGGACTTCAATCCCTTGTTGAGATTTTAGAAATAGTTTATAAATCCCCTAGTTGCCTTTTTCGAACATAGTGCTCCAATTCCTAGTTGAGATTTTAGACATAGGTCTCCACTCCATAGTCGCCTTTTGCCAACATAGGGCTTTAATCCCTAATTGAGATAATTAGACATAGGGTCTCCATCCCCTGCTCTTCTTTTGCCAACATAGGGTCTCCAACCCCTTGTTGAGAATTCTAGACATAGGGTCTCCATCCCCTAGTCATATTTTTCCAACTTAAGGCTCCAATCCCTAGTTCACATTTTAGACATAGGGTCTATATCCCCTAGAAACCTTTTGCTAACATTGGACTCTAATACCTAGTTGACATTTTAGTCATAGGTCCTCCATTCCCTAGTCGCCTCTTGCCAACATAGGCTTCGATCCCTAGTTGAGATTATTTTTAGACATAGGTTATCCATCCCCTAGTCGCCTTTTACCAACACAAGACTCCAGTCCCTAGTTGAGATTTTTAGATATAGGGTCTCCATCCCCTAGTAGCCTTTTACCAACATACGGCTCCAATCCCTAGTTGTGATTGTAGACATAGGGTCTCCAATCCCTAGTTGACATTTTAGACATAGAGTCTCCATCCCTTAGTCGGTGCTTGCCAAAATAGGGCTCCAATTCCTAGTTGATATTTTAAAGAGAGGGCCTCCATTACCAAGTCGCCTTTTGTCAACATAGGGCTCCAATCCCTAGTTTATATTTTAGACATGTGTTTCCATTTTTGCTAGTCGCCTATTGCCATCATATGTTTCAAATCCCTAGTTGAGATTCTAGACATAGTGCCTCCAATCATTAGTCTCATTTTGGAAACATAGGGCTCCAATCCCTAGTTGTGATTTTAGACATAAGGTCTCCATCACCTAGTCTCCTTTTTCCAACATAGCGTCTCCAACCCCTTGTTAATATTTTTAGACAAAGGGTCTCCATCCCCTAATCACCTTTTGCCAACATAGGACTGCAGTCCATAGTTGAGATTTTAGTCTTAGGGCCTCCATTCCCTCGTCACCTTTTGACAACAAAGGGTTCAAATCCCTTGTTGAGATTATTTTTAGACAAAGGTTCTCTATCTCCTAGTCACCTTTTTACAACATATGACTCCAATCCCTTTCTGTGATTTTAGAAATAGTGTATGAATCCCCTAGTTGCCTTTTTCCAACATAGTGCTCCAATTCCTAGTTGAGATATTAGACATAGGCCTCCACTCCATAGTCGCCTTTTGCCAACATAGGGCTCCAATCCCTAGTTAGGATTTTTAGAAATAGGGTCTCCATCCCCTGCTCTCCTTTTGCCAACATAGGGTCTCCAATCCCTAGTTCAGACTTTAGAAATAGGGTCTACATCCCCTAGTCGCATTTTGCTAACATTGTACTCCAATACCTAGTTGACATTTTAGTCATAGGGCCTCCCTTCCCTAGTCGCCTTTTGCAAACATAGGGCTTCGATCCCTAGTTGAGATTTTAGACATAAGGTCTCCATCCCCTAGTCGCTGTTTGCCAACATAGGGCTCCAATTCCTAGTTGATATTTTAGACATAGGGCCTCCATTACCAAGTCGCCTTTTGCCAACATAGGGCTCCAATTCCTAGTTGATATTTTAGACATAGGGCCTCCATTACCAAGTCGCCTTTTGCCAACATAGGGCTCAAATCCATAGTTTATATTTTAGACATAGGCTTCCATTTCCTGGTCGCCATTTGCCATCATAGGGCTCAAATCCCTAGTTGAGATTTTCGACATAGTGCCTCAAATCCTTAGTCTCATTTTGGCAACATAGGGCTCCAATTCCTAGTTGAGATTTTTAGACATAGGGTCTCTATTACCTAGTCTCAGTTTGCCAACATAGCGTTTCCAACCCCTAGTTGATATTTTTAGACAAAGGGTCTCCATCCCCTAATCACCTTTTTCCAACATAGGGCTCCAGTCCGCAGTTGAGATTTTAGTCTTAGGGACTCCATTCCATAGTCGCCGTTTGACAATAAAGGGATCAAATCCCTTGTTGAGATTATTTTTAGACAAAGGTTCTCTATCCCCTAGTCACCTTTTTACAATATAGGACTCCAATCCCTTGTTGTGATTTTAGAAATAGTGTATGAATCCCCTAGTTGCCTTTTTCCAACATAGTTCTCCAATTCCAAGTTGAGATATTTTACATAGGCCTCCACTCCATAGTCGCCTTTTGCCAACATAGGGCTCCAATCCCTATTTGGGATTTTTAGAAATAGGGTCTCCATCCCCTGCTCTCCTTTTGCCAACATAGGGTCTCCAATCCCTAGTTCGGACTTTAGACATAGGGTCTACATCCCCTAGTCGCCTTTTGCTAACATTGTACTCCAATACCTAGTTGACATTTTAGTCATAGGGCCTCCCTTCCCTAGTCACTGTTTGCAAACATAGGGCTCCAATCCCTAGTTGAGATTTTATACGTAAGGTCTCCATCCCCTAGTCGCTGTTTGCCAACATATGGCTCCAATTCCTAGTTGATATTTTAGACATAGGGCCTCCATTACCAAGTCGCCTTTTGCCAACATAGGGCTCAAATCCCTAGTTTATATTTTAGACATACGCTTCCATTTCCTGGTCGCCTTTTGCCATCATAGGGCTCAAATCCCTAGTTGAGATTTTCGACATAGTGCCTCCAATCCTTAGTCTCATTTTGGCAACATAGGGCTCCAATTCCTAGTTGAGATTTTTAGACAGAGGGTCTCCATTACCTAGTCTCCTTTTGCCAACATAGCGTCTCCAACCCCTAGTTGATATTTTTAGACAAAGGGTCTCCATCCCCTAATCACCTTTTTCCAACATAGGGCTCCAGTCCACAGTTGAGATTTTAGTCTTAGGGCCTCCATTCCATAGTCGCCTTTTGACAACAAAGGTCTCAAATCCCTTGTTGAGATTATTTTTAGACAAAGGTTCTCTATCCCATAGTCACCTTTTTACAAAATAGGAATCCAATCCCTTGTCTAGATTTTTGAAATAGTGTATGAATCCCCTAAATGCCTTTTTCCAACATAGTGCTCCAATGCCTAGTTGAGATCTTAGACATACGCCTCCACTCCATAGTCGCCTTTTGCCAACATAGGGCTCCAATCCCTAGTTGAGATTTTTAGACATAGGGTCTCCATCCCCTTTTCTCCTTTTGACAACATAGGGTCTCCAACCCCTAGTTGAGATTTCTAGTCATAGGGTCTCCATCCCCTAGTCATTTTTTCCAACATAAGGCTACAATCCCTAGTACAGAATTAAGACATAGAGTCTACATCCCCTAGTCGTCTTTTGCTAACATTGGACTCCAATACCTAGATTACATTTTAGTCATAGGGACTCCATTGCCTAGTCGCCTTTAGCCATCACAAGGCTCCAATCCCGAGTTGAGATTATTTTTGGACATAGGTTCTCCATCCCCAAGTCGCCGTTTACCAACACAGGACTCCAATCACTAGTTGAGATTTTTAGACATAGGGGTTCTATCCCCTAGTAGCCTTTTGCAAACATACGGCTCCAATCCCTTGTGAGATTTTAGACATAGGGTCTCCATCCCCTAGTTGCCTTTTTGCCAACATAGGGCTCCAATCCCTAGTTGAGACTTTAGACATAGGGTCTCCATCCTCTAGTCACTGTTTGCCAACATAGGGCTCCAATTCCTAGTTGATATTTTAGACCTAAGACCTCCATTACCAAGTCGCCTTTTGCCAACATAGGGCTCCAATCCCTAGTTTATATTTTAGGCATGGGCTTCCATTTCCATGTCGCCTTTTGCCATCATAGGGCTCAAATCCCTAGTTGAGATTTTAGACATAGTGCTTCCAATCCTTAGTCTCATTTTGGCAACATAGGGCTCCAATCCCTAGTTCAGATTTTTAGACTTAGGGTCTCCATCACCTAGTCTACTTTTGCCAACATAGCGTCTCCAACCCCTAGTTAATATTTTTAGACAAAGGGTCTCCATCCCCTAATCACCTTGTGCCAAAATTGGGCTCCAGTCCATAGTTGAGATTTTAGTCTTAGGGCCTCCATTCCATAGTCGCCTTTTGACAATAAAGGGCTCCAATCCATAGTTGAGATTATTTTTAGACAAAGGTTCTCCATCCCCTAGTCACCTTTTTCCAACATAGGACTCCAATCCCTTGTTGAGATTTTAGAAATAGAGTACGAATCCCCTAGTTTCCTTTTTCGAACATAGTGCTCCAATTCCTAGTTGAGATTTTAGACATAGGCCTCCACTCCATAGTCGCCTTTTTCCAACATAGGGCTCCAATCCCTAGTTTAGATTTTTAGACATAGGTCTCCATTTCCTGCTCTCATTTTGCCAACATAGGGTCTCCAACCGCTAGTTTAGATTTCTAGACATAGGGTCTCCATCCCCTAGTCATATTTTTCCAAATTAAGCCTCCAATCCCTCGCTCAGATTTTAGACATAGGGTCTACATCCCCTAGTCGCCATTTGCTAACATTGGACTCCAATAACTAGTTGACATTTTAGTCATAGGGCCTCCATTCCCTAGTCGCCTTTTGCCAACATAGGGCTCTAATCCCTAGTTGAGATTATTTTTGGACATAGGTTCTCCATCCCCTAGTCGCCTTTTACCAACACAGGACTCCAATCCCTAGTTGAGAATTTTAGACATAGGGTCTCCATCCCCTAGTAGCCTTTTGCCAACATACGACTCCAAACCCAAGTTGAGATTTTAGACATAGGGTCTCCATCCCCTAGTTGCCTTTTTGCCAACATAGGGCTCCAATCCCAAGTTGAGATTTTAGACATAGGGTCTCCATCCCCTAATCGCTGTTTGCCAACATAGGGCTCCAATTCCTACTTGACATTTTAGACATAGGGCCTCCATTACCAAGTCACCATTTGCCAACATAGGGCTCCAATCCCTAGTTTATATTTTAGACATGGGTTTCCATTTCCTAGTCGCCTTTTGCCGTCATAGGGCTCAAATCCATAGTTGAGATTTTAGACATAGTGCTTCCAATCCTTAGTTTCATTTTGGCAACATAGGGCTCCAATCCCTAGATTTTTGGACATAGGGTCTCCATCACCTAGTCTCCTTTTGCCAACATAGCATCTCCAACCCCTAGTTAATATTTTTAGATAAAGGGTCTACATCCCCTAATCACCTTTTGCTAACATAGGTCTCCAATCCATAGTTGATATTTTAGTCTTAGGGCCTCCATTCCCTAGTCGTCTTTTGACAACAAAGGGCTCCAATCCCTTGTTTAGATTATTTTTAAACAAAGGTTCTCCATCCCCTAGTCACCTTTTTCCTACGTAGGACTCCAATCCCTTGTTTAAATTTTAGAAATAGTTTATAAGTCCCCTAGTTGCCTTTTTCGAACATAGTGCTCCAATTCCTAGTTGAGAGTTTAGACATAGGTCTCTACTCCATAGTCGCCTTTTGCCAACATAGGGCTTTAATCCCAAATTGAAATTATTAGACATAGGGTCTCCATCCCCTGCTCTTCATTTGCCAACATATGGTCTCCAACCCCTAGTTGAGATTTCTAGACAAAGCATCTCCATCCCCTAGTCATATTTTTCCAACTTAAGGCTCCAATCCCTAGTTCAGATTTTAGACATAGGGTCTACATCCCCTAGTCACCTTTTGCTAACATTGGACTCTAATACCTAGTTGACATTTTAGTCATAGGGCCTCCATTCCCTAGTCGTCTTTTGCCAACATAGGGCTCCGATCCTTAGTTGAGATTATTTTTAGACATAGGTTCCACATCCCCTAGTCGCCTTTTACCAACACAAGACTCCAGTCCCTAGTTGAGATTTTTAGACATAGGGTCTCTATCCCCAAATAGCCTTTTGCCAACATAGGGCTCCAATCCCTAATTGAGATTTTAGACACAGGGTCTCAATCCCCTTGTTGCCTTTTTGCAAACATAGGACTTCAATCCCTTGTTGAGATTTTAGATATAGGGTCTCCCTCGCCTTGTCGCTGTTTGCCAACATAGGGCTCCAATTCCTAGTTGATATTTTAGACATAGGGCCACCATTACAAGTTTAACTTTTGCCAATATAGGGCTCCAATCCCTAGTTTATATTTTAGACATAGGCTTCCATTTCCAAGTTGCCTTTTGCCATCATAGGCCTCAAATCCCTAGTTGAGATTTTAGACATAGTGCCTCCAATCCTTAGTCTCATTTTGGCAACATAGGGCTCCAATCCCTAGTTTAGATTTTTAGACATAGGGTCTCCATCACCAAGTCTCCTTTTGCCAACATAGCGTCTCCAACCCCTAGTTAATATTTTTAGACAAAGGGTCTCCATCCCCAAATCACCTTGTGCCAAACATAGAGCTCCAGTTCATAGTTGAGATTTTAATCTTAGGGCCTCCATTCCCTAGTCGCCTTTTGACAACAAAGGGCTCCAATCCATTGTTGAGATTATTTTTAGACAATGGTTCTCCATCCCCTAGTCACCTTTTTCCAACATTGGACTCCAATCCCTTTTTGAGATTTTAGAAATAGTGTATGAATCCCCTAGTTGCCTTTTTCGAACATAGTTCTCCAACTCCTAGTTGAGATTTTTGACATAGGCCTCCACTCCATAGTCCCCTTTTGCCAACATAGGGCTCAAATCTCTAGTTGAGAATTTTACACATAGGGTCTCCATCCCCTACTCTCATTTTGCCAACATAGGGTCTCCAACCCCTAGTTGAGATTTCTAGACATAGGGTCTCCATCCCCTAGTCATATTTTTCCATCATAAGGCTCCAATCCCAACTTGAGATTTTAGACACGGGTCTCTATCCAATAGTCGCTGTTTTCCAAAATAGGGCTCCAATTCCTAGTTGATATTTTAGACGTAGGGCCTCCATTACCATGTCGCCTTTTGCCATCACA
This sequence comes from Nicotiana glauca, assembly GCA_026770625.1. Lineage (NCBI taxonomy): Eukaryota > Viridiplantae > Streptophyta > Magnoliopsida > Solanales > Solanaceae > Nicotiana > Nicotiana glauca. The sequence continues at coordinate 13,010 of MU736459.1, forward strand.
GTGCTCAAATCCCTATTTGTGATTTTAGACATAGTGCCTCCAATCCTTAGTCTCATTTTGGCAACATAGGGCTCCAATCCCTAGTTGAGGTTTTTAGACATAACATATCCATCACCTAGTCTCCTTTTGCCAACATAGCGTCTCCAACCCCAAGTTGATATTTTTAGACAAAGGGTCTCCATCCCCTAGTCACCATTTGCCAACATAGGGCTCCAGTCCATAGTTGAGATTTTAGTATTAAGGCCTTCATTCCCTAGTCGCCTTTTGACAACAAAGGTCTCGAATCACTTGTTGAGATTATTTTTAGACAAAGGTTCTCCATCCCCTAGTCACCTTTTGCCAACATAGGACTCCAATCCCTTGTTGAGATTTTAGAAATAGTGTATGAATCCCCTAGTTGCCTTTTTCCAACATAGTGCTCCAATTCCTAGTTGAGATTTTAGATATAGGCCTCCATACCATAGTCTCCTTTTGCCAGCATAGGGCTCCAATCACTAGCTGAGATTTTTAGACATAGGGTCTCCATCCCCTGCTCTCCTTTTGCCAACATAGGCTCTCCAACCCCTAGTTGAAATTTCTAGGCTTAGGGTCTCCATCCCCTAGTCATATTTTTCCAACATATGGCTCCAATACCTAGTTCAGATTTTAGACATAGGGTCTACATCCCCTAGTCGCCTTTTGCTAACATTGGACTCCAATACCTAGTTGACATTTTAGTCATAGGGCCTCCATTCCCTAGTCGCCTTTTGCCAACATAGGGCTCCAATCCCTAGTTGGGATTATTTTTAGACATAGGTTCCCCATCTACTAGTCTCCTTTTACCAACACAGGACTCCAATCCCTAGTTGAGATTTTTAGAAATAGGGTCTCCATCCCCTAGTAGCCTTTTGCCAACATAGGGTTCCAATCCCTACTTGAGATTTTAGACATAGGGTCTCCATCCCATAGATGGCTTTCTGCAAACATAGGACTCCAATCCCTAGTTGAGATTTTATTCACAGGGTCTTCATCCCTAGTCGTTGTTTTCCAACATAGGGCTAAAATTCCTAGTTGAGATTTTAGACATAGGGCCACCATTCCCAAGTCGCCATTTGCAACATAGGGCTCCCGTCCCTAGTTAATATTTTAGACATAGGGCCTTCATTACCAAGTCGCCTTTTGCCAACATAGGGCTCCAATCCCTAGTTGATATTTTAGACATAGGCTTCCATTTCCTAGTCGCCTTTTGCCAACATAGGACTCTAATCCGTAGTTGAGATTTTAGATATAGTGCCTCCAATCCTTAGTCTCCTTTTTCCAACATAGGGCTCCACTCCCTAATTGACATTTTTAGACATAGGGTCTCCATCACCTAGTCTCCTTTTGCCAACATAGAGTCTCCAACCCCTAGTTGAGAATTTTAGACAGAGGGTTTCCATCCCCTAATCACCTTTTGCCAACATAGGGCTCTAGTCCATAGTTGAGATTTTAGTCTTAGGGCCTTAATTCCCTAGTCGCCTTTTGAAAACAAAGGGCTCCAATCCCTTGTTGTGATTATTTTTAGAAAAAGGATCTCCATTCCCTACTCGCATTTTACAAACACAAGGCTCCAATACCTAGTTGAACTTTTTATACATAGGGTCTCCATCCCCTAGTCACCTTTTCCCATCATAAGGATCCAATCTCTAGTTGAAATTACTTTTACACATAGGGTCTCCATCCCCTACTCGCCATTTGCAAACACAGGGCTCCAATCCCTAGTTTAGATTTTTGACATAGGGTCTCCATCCCCTAGGCTCCTTTTGCCGACATATGGTTCCAATCCCTAGTTGAGATTTTAGACATAGGGTCTCCATTCCCAATTTGCCTTTTGCCAACTTTGGGCTAAAATCCCTGGTTGAGATTTTAGTCACAGGGCCTCCATTCCCTAGTTGCCTTTGCCAACATAGGGCTCAAATCCCTAGTTGATATTATTTTTAGACATAGGTTCTCCATCCCTTAGACGCCTTTTGCTAACACAGGACTCCAATCCTTAGTTGAGATTTTTAGATATAGGGTCTCCATCCCCTAGTAGTCTTTTGCCAACATAGGTCTCCAATCCCTAGTTGAGATTTTAGATATACTTCCTCCATTCCCTAGTCTCCTTTTTCCAACATAGGGCTCCAATCCCTAGTGGAGATTTTTTTAAATAGGGTCTCCATACCCTAGTATCCTTTTGCCAACATAGGGTTTCTTACAACTAGTTGAAATTTTTGGATAGGGGGTCTCAATACCCTAATTACCTTTTGCCAACATGGGGCTCCAATACATAGTTGAGATTTTACTCATAGGGCCTCCCTAGTCGCCTTTTACAAACACAGGGATCCAATACCTAGTTAAGCTTTTTATACATAGGGTCTCCATCCCCTAGTTGCCCTACGCCAACATAAGGCTCCAATCCCAATTTGAAATTATATTTAGACATAGGGTCTCCATTACAGAGTCACCATTTTCAAACACCGGGCTCCACTCCCTAGTTAAGATTTTTAGACATAGGGTCTCCATCACCTTGTCAACTTTTGCCAACATAGGTTTCAAATCCCTAGTTAAGATTTTAGACAAAGGGTCTCCATTCCCTACTCACCTTTTGCCAACATAGGGCTCCAATCCCGAGTTCAGATTTAAGACATAGGGTCGCCATCCCCTAGTCGCCTTTAGCTAACATTGGGCTTGAATACATAGTTGACATTTTAGTCATATGGCCTCCATTCCCTAGTTGCCTTTTGCCAACACAGGGCTCCAATCCCTTGTTGGTATTATTTTTAGACATAGGTTCTACATCCCTTAGTCGCCTTTTACCAACACATGACTCCAATCCCTAGTTGAGATTTTTAGACATACGATCTCCATCGCCTAGTAGCCTTTTGCCAACATAGGGCTCCAATCCCTTGTTGAGATTTTAAACATAGGATCTCTATCGCCTAGTTGCCTTTTTGCCAACATAGGGCTCCAATCCATAGTTGAGATTTTATACATAAGGTCTTCATCCCCTAGTCGTTGTTTGCCAACATAGGGCTCCAATTCCTAGTTGATATTTTAGACATAAGGCCTCCATTACCAAGTCGCCTTTTTCCAACATAGGGCGCCAATCCCTAGTTTATATTTTAGACATAGGCTTCCATTTCCTAGTCGCCTTGTGCTATCATAGGGCTCTAATCCCTAGTTTAGGATTTTGGACATAGGGTCTATGTCACCTAGTCTGCTTTTGCCAACATAGCATCTCCAACCCCTAGTTGATATTTTTAGACAAAAGGGTCTCCATCCCCTTATCACCTTTTTCCAACATAGGGCTCCAGTCCACAGTTGAGATTTTAGTCTTAGGGCATCCATTCCATAGTCGCCTTTTGACAACAAAGTTCTCCAATCCCTTGTTGAGATTATTTTTAGACAAAGGTTCTCCATCCCCTAGTCACCTTTTGCCAACAAAGGACTCCAATCCATTGTTGAGATTTTAGAAATAGTGTATGAATCCCCTAGTTTCCTTTTTCCAACATCGTGCTCCAACTCCTAGTTGAGATTTTAGACATAGGCCTCCACTCCATAGTCGTCTTTTGCCAACATAGGGCTCCAATCCCTGGTTGATATTTTTAAACAAAAGGGTCTCCATCCCCTAATCACCTTTTTCCAACATAGGGCTCCAGTCCACAGTTGAGATTTTAGTCTTGGGGCCTCCTTTCCATAGTCGCCTTTTGACAACAAAGGGCTCCAATCCCTTGTTGAGATTATTTTTAGACAAAGGTTCTCCATCCCCTAGTCACCTTTTGCCAACAAAGGACTCCAATCCATTGTTGAGATTTTAGAAATAGTGTATGAATCCCCTAGTTTCCTTTTTCCAACATCGTGCTCCAACTCCTAGTTGAGATTTTAGACATAGGCCTCCACTCCATAGTCGTCTTTTGCCAACATAGGGCTCCAATCCCTGGTTGATATTTTTAAACAAAAGGGTCTCCATCCCCTAATCACCTTTTTCCAACATAGGGCTCCAGTCCACAGTTGAGATTTTAGTCTTGGGGCCTCCTTTCCATAGTCGCCTTTTGACAACAAAGGGCTCCAATCCCTTGTTGAGATTATTTTTAGACAAAGGTTCTCCATCCCCTAGTCACCTTTTGCCAACAAAGGACTCCAATCCATTGTTGAGATTTTAGAAATAGTGTATGAATCCCCTAGTTTCCTTTTTCCAACATAGTGCTCCAATTCCTAGTTGAGATTTTAGACATAGGCCTCCACTCCATAGTCGCCTTTTGCCAACATAGGGCTCCAATCCCTAGTTGAGATTTTTAGACATAGGGTCTCCATCCCCTGCTCTCCTTTTGCCAACATAGGGTGTCCAACCCCTAGTTGAGATTTCTAGACATAGGGTCTCCATCCGCTATTCATATTTTTCCAACATAAGGCTCCAATCCCTAGTTCAGATTTTTCACATAGGGTCTACATCCCCTAGTCGCCTTTTGCTAACATTGGACTCCAATACCTAGTTGACATTTTAGTCATAGGGCCTCCATTCCCTAGTCACCTTTTGCCAACATAGGGCTCAGATCCTTAGTTGAGATTATTTTTAGACATAGATTCTCCCTCCCCTAGTCCCCTTTTACCAACACAGGACTCCAATCCCTAGCTGAGATTTTTAGACATAGGGTATCCATCCCCTAGTAGCCTTTTGCCAAAATATGGATCCAATCCCTAGTTGAGATTTTAGACGTAGGGTCTCCATCCCCTAGTCGCAATTTGCCAACATAGGGCTCCAATTCCTAGTTGATATTTTAGACATAGGAACTCCATTACCAAGTCGCCTTTTGCCAACATAGGGCTCCAATCCCTAGTTTATATTTTAGACATAGGCTTCCATTTCCTTGTCCCCTTTTGCCATCATAGGGCTTAAATCCCTAGTTGAGATTTTAGACATAGTGCCTCCAATCCTTAGTCACATTTTGGCAACATTGGGCTCCAACCTATTGTTGAGATTTTTATACATAGGGTATCCATCATCTAGTCTCCTTTTGCCAACATAGCGTCTCCAACCCTTAGCTGATATTTTTAGACAAAGGGTCTCCATCCCCTAGTAGACTTTTGCCAACATAGGGCTCCTATCCCTTGTTGAGATTTTAAACATAGGGTTTCCATCCCCTAGTTTCCTTTTTGCCAACATAGGGCTCCAATCCATAGTTGAGATTTTAGACATAAGGTCTTCATCCCCTAGTCGTTGTTTGCCAACATAGGGCTGCAATTCCTAGTTGATATTTTAGACATAAGGCCTCAATTACCAAGTCGCCTTTTGCCAACATAGGGCTCCAATCCCTAGTTTATATTTTAGACATAGGCTTCCATTTCCTAGTCGCCTTGTGCCATCATAGGGCTCTAATCCCTAGTTTAGATTTTTGGACATAGGGTCTCCATCACCTAGTCTGCTTTTGCCAACATAGCGTCTCCAACCCCTAGTTGATATTTTTAAACAAAGGGTCTCCATCCCCTAATCACCTTTTTCCAACATAGGGCTCTAGTCCACAGTTGAGATTTTAGTCTTAGGGCCTCCATTCCATAGTCGCCTTTTGACAACAAAGGGCTCCAATCCCTTGTTGAGATTATTTTTAGACAAAGGTTCTCCATCCCCTAGTCACCTTTTGCCAACAAAGGACTCCAATCCATTGTTGAGATTTTAGAAATAGTGTATGAATCCCCTAGTTTCCTTTTTCCAACATAGTGCTCCAATTCCTAGTTGAGATTTTAGACATAGGCCTCCACTCCATAGTCGCCTTTTGCCAACATAGGGCTCCAATCCCTAGTTGAGATTTTTAGACATAGGGTCTCCATCCCCTGCTCTCCTTTTGCCAACATAGGGTGTCCAACCCCTAGTTGAGATTTCTAGACATAGGGTCTCCATCCGCTATTCATATTTTTCCAACATAAGGCTCCAATCCCTAGTTCAGATTTTTCACATAGGGTCTACATCCCCTAGTCGCCTTTTGCTAACATTGGACTCCAATACCTAGTTGACATTTTAATCATAGGGCCTCCATTCCCTAGTCACCTTTTGCCAACATAGGGCTCAGATCCTTAGTTGAGATTATTTTTAGACTTAGGTTTTCTTCCCCTAGTCCCCTTTTACCAACAAAGGACTCCAATCCCTAGTTGAGATTTTTAGACATAGGGTCTCGATCCCCTAGTAGCCTTTTTCCAACATACGGCTCCAATCCCTAGTTGAGATTTTAGACATAGGGTCTCCATCCCCTAGTCGCAATTTGCCAACATAGGGCTCCAATTCCTAGTTGATATTTTATACATAGGACCTTCATTACCAAGTCGCCTTTTGCCAACATAGGGCTCCAATCCCTAGTTTATATTTTAGACATAGGCTTCCATTTCCTTGTCCCCTTTTGCCATCATAGGGCTTAAATCCCTAGTTGAGATTTTAGACATAGTGCCTCTGATCCTTAGTCACATTTTGGAAACATAGGGCTCCAATCTATTGTTGAGATTTTTAGACATAGGGTATCCATCATCTAGTCTTCTTTTGCCAACATAGCGTCTCCAACCCTTAGCTGATATTTTTAGACAAAGGGTCTCCATCCCCTAGTAGACTTTTGCCAACATAGGGCTCCTATCCCTTGTTGAGATTTTAAACATAGGGTTTCCATCCCCTAGTTTCCTTTTTGCCAACATAGGGCTCCAATCCATAGTTGAGATTTTAGACATAAGGTCTTCATCCCCTAGTCGTTGTTTGCCAACATAGGGCTGCAATTCCTAGTTGATATTTTAGACATAAGGCCTCAATTACCAAGTCGCCTTTTGCCAACATAGGGCTCCAATCCCTAGTTTATATTTTAGACATAGGCTTCCATTTCCTAGTCGCCTTGTGCCATCATAGGGCTCTAATCCCTAGTTTAGATTTTTGGACATAGGGTCTCCATCACCTAGTCTGCTTTTGCCAACATAGCGTCTCCAACCCCTAGTTGATATTTTTAAACAAAGGGTCTCCATCCCCTAATCACCTTTTTCCAACATAGGGCTCTAGTCCACAGTTGAGATTTTAGTCTTAGGGCCTCCATTCCATAGTCGCCTTTTGACAACAAAGGGCTCCAATCCCTTGTTGAGATTATTTTTAGACAAAGGTTCTCCATCCCCTAGTCACCTTTTGCCAACAAAGGACTCCAATCCATTGTTGAGATTTTAGAAATAGTGTATGAATCCCCTAGTTTCCTTTTTCCAACATAGTGCTCCAATTCCTAGTTGAGATTTTAGACATAGGCCTCCACTCCATAGTCGCCTTTTGCCAACATAGGGCTCCAATCCCTAGTTGAGATTTTTAGACATAGGGTCTCCATCCCCTGCTCTCCTTTTGCCAACATAGGGTGTCCAACCCCTAGTTGAGATTTCTAGACATAGGGTCTCCATCCGCTATTCATATTTTTCCAACATAAGGCTCCAATCCCTAGTTCAGATTTTTCACATAGGGTCTACATCCCCTAGTCGCCTTTTGCTAACATTGGACTCCAATACCTAGTTGACATTTTAATCATAGGGCCTCCATTCCCTAGTCACCTTTTGCCAACATAGGGCTCAGATCCTTAGTTGAGATTATTTTTAGACTTAGGTTTTCTTCCCCTAGTCCCCTTTTACCAACACAGGACTCCAATCCCTAGTTGAGATTTTTAGACATAGGGTCTCGATCCCCTAGTAGCCTTTTTCCAACATACGGCTCCAATCCCTAGTTGATATTTTAGACATAGGGTCTCCATCCCCTAGTCGCAATTTGCCAACATAGGGCTCCAATTCCTAGTTGATATTTTATACATAGGACCTTCATTACCAAGTCTCCCTTTGCCAACATAGGGCTCCAATCCCTAGTTTATATTTTAGACATAGGCTTCCATTTCCTTGTCCCCTTTTGCCATCATAGGGCTCAAATCCCTAGTTGAGATTTTAGACATAGTGCCTCCGATCCTTAGTCTCATTTTGGCAACATAGGGCTCCAATCCCTTGTTGAGATTTTTAGACATAGGGTATCCATCATCTAGTCTCCTTTTGCCAACATAGCGTCTCCAACCCCTAGCTGATATTTTTAGACAAAGGGTCTTCATCCCCTAATCACCTTTTGCCAACATAGGGCTCCAGTACATAGTTGAGATTTTAGTCTTAGGGCCTCCATTCCCTGGTCGCCTTTTGACAACAAAGAGCTCCAATCCCTTGTTGAGATTATTTTTAGACAAAGGTTCTCCATCCCCTAGTCACCTTTTGCCAACATAGGACTCCAGTCCCTTGTTGAGATTTTTGAAATAGTGTATGCATCCCCTAGTTGCCTTTTTCCAACATAGTGCTCCAATTCCCAGTTGAGATTTTAGACATAGGCCTCCACTTCGTAGTCGCCTTTTGCGAACATAGGGCTCCAATCACAAGTTGATATTTTTAGACATAGGGTCTCCATCACCTGCTCTCCTTTTGCTAACATGGGCTCTCCAACCCCTTGTTGAAATTTCTAGACATAGGGTCTCCAAACCCAAGTCATATTTTTCCAACATAGGGCTCCAATACCTAGTTTAGATTTTAGGCATAGGGTCTACATCCCCTAGTTGCCTTTTGCTAACATTGGACTCCAATTCCTAGTTGACATTTTAATCACAGGGCCTTCATTCCCTAGTCGCATTTTGCCAACAAAGAGCTACATTCCCTAGTTGACATTATTTTTAGACATATGTTCTCCATCCCCTAGTCGCCTTTTACAAAAATAGGACTCCAATACATAGTTGAGATTTTTAGACATAGGGTCTCCATCCCCTAGAAGACTTTTGTCAACTTAGAGTTCCAATCCCTAGTTGAGATTTTAGACATAGTGTCTCCATCCCCAAGTTGCCTTTTTGCCAACATAGGACTCCAATCCCTAGTTGAGATTTTAGACATAGGGTCTTCATCCCCTAGTCGTTGTTTTCCAACATAGGGCTAAAATTCCAAGTTGAGATTTTAGACATAGGGCCTCCATTCCCATGTCGCCTTTTCCCAACATTGGGCTCCAATCCCTAGTTGATATTTTAGACATAGGGCCTTCATTACCAAGTCTCCTTTTGCCAACATAGGGCTCCAATCCCTAGTTGATATTTTAGACATAGTCTTCCTGTTCCTAGTCACCTTTTGATAATATAGGGCTCCAATCCCTAGTTGAGATTTTTAGACATATGGTCTCCATCCCCTGCTCTCCTTTTGCCAACATAGGGTGTCCAACCCCTAGTTGAGATTTCTAGACATAGGGTCTCCATCCGCTATTCATATTTTTCCAACATAAGGCTCCAATCGATAGTTCAGATTTTTCACATAGGGTCTACATCCCCTAGTCGCCTTTTGCTAACAATGGACTCCAATACTTAGTTGACATTTTAGTCATAGGGCCTCCATTCCCTAGTCACCTTTTGCCAACATAGGGCTCAGATCCTTAGTTGAGATTATTTTTTAGACATAGGTTCTCCCTCCCCTAGTCCCCTTTTACCAACACAGGACTCCAATCCCTAGCTGAGATTTTTAGACATAGTGTCTCCATCCCCTAATAGCCTTTTGCCAAAATATAGATCCAATCCCTAGTTGAGATTTTAGACGTAGGGTCTCCATCCCCTAGTCAAAATTTGCCAACATAGGGCTCCAATTCCTAGTTGATATTTTAGACATAGGATCTCCATTACCAAGTCGCCTTTTCCAACATAGGGCTCCAATCCCTAGTTTATATTTTAGACATAGGCTTCCATTTCCTTGTCCCCTTTTGCCATCATAGGGCTTAAATCCCTAGTTGAGATTTTAGACATAGTGCCTCCGATCCTTAGTCACATTTTGGCAACATAGGGCTCCAATCTATTGTTGAGATTTTTAGACATAGGGTATCCATCATCTAGTCTCCTTTTGCCAACATACCGTCTCCAACCCCTAGCTGATATTTTTAGACAAAGGGTCTTCATCCCCTAGTAGACTTTTGCCAACATAGGGCTCCAATCCCTTGTTGAGATTTTAAACATAGGGTTTCCATCCCCTAGTTTCCTTTTTGCCAACATAGGGCTGCAATTCCTAGTTGATATTTTAGACATAAGGCCTCAATTACCAAGTCGCCTTTTGCCAACATAGGGCTCCAATCTCTAGTTTATATTTTAGACATAGGCTTCCATTTCCTAGTCGCCTTGTACCATCATAGGGCTCTAATCCCTAGTTTAGATTTTTGGACATAGGGTCTCCATCACCTAGTCTGCTTTTGCCAACATAGCGTCTCCAACCCCTAGTTGATATTTTTAGACAAAGGGTCTCCATCCCCTAATCACCTTTTTCCAACATAGGGCTCTAGTCCACAGTTGAGAATTTATTCTTACGGCCTCCATTCCATAGTCGCCTTTTGACAACAAAGGGCTCCAATCTCTTGTTGAGATTATTTTTAGGCAAAGGTTCTCCATCCCCTAGTCACCTTTTGCCAACAAAGGACTCCAATCCATTGTTGAGATTTTAGAAATAGTGTATGAATCCCCTAGTTTCCTTTTTCCAACATAGTGCTCCAATTCCTAGTTGAGATTTTAGACATAGG